>JASCZW010001042.1:0-99135 GCA_034211315.2 Aedes japonicus | reverse complement strand
ATCAAAAATGTCAAAAAAATACACGGTAATCAGATACTAATGGGATGCATGTTCAACATAACCCAGATTTTATCTGACCGTTGAACTAGAAAACATTGTTTTAAGATCAAAATGATGGAAAAAGTGTAGATGAGAAAAGATGAGTGAGTATTGATTGAGTACCAGTGATGTTGAAAAACCGAAATCTCAAATCTCACTCATGATTTTTATCAAGTGCGATTCTTTTCTCTACGAAATCATAAGCATAACAATCATGCCCGATTTTTTCATTCCGTTTTACTCATTGATTGTTCCTCGGTGCTTACATTGCATAAATGGGGTGTTTTCTTATTTTTCTGGTAGAGAAGTAATAAATCACGCCTTCAAAAATAAGAAACACCACCAAAGCAAAACTTTGACCAATTTGGGAGATATCATCGTTTAGCTCATTTGAGACGAATAATGAAAGTTCGGCTGAGAATCTCAAGCGCGATTTTTGTCTGTATAATCGAAGGCGATTTCGCTCACGTTTGAGATGATTTCAACATTACTGTTGAGTACAGTATTTAAAAATCACTTGAATTGCCTCGTTATTTATATTAGGGAACATTCATTGATCACGCCATTAATCGTGTTTATAAACACAACTACCCTCCTCCTTTTCGTCAAGCATTTTGTTTAGAATCCTCTAAATTAATCTATATGTCGTCACACTTTTTTAAAACGAGCATTTCAAATACTATCAATGGATATAACCTAATTGAAAAATTATAGGCAGAGGGTTAAATCACTACTTCTTCATCCCCAGGATTTTTTGTATCATGTAGGGTTTGGATTTAATCGATCAGACTGTCTGATACCCACGATGAATTTGTCGAACAAAGTACTAGCGCCAGCACTGTATATTTTGGAAAACCTGAGGAAGTGAGTTTTGAGTGCCCGCAATTGAAAAAGTCTCCTTTCCAAGGGAACAAACAATTTAGATAATACGAAAACTGTCCTTGAATAAAAAATGAAACATGTGAAAAACCATGTACATAAAATCGAGGTAAAATGTCCATAAAATCGAAGTACATAAAATCGAGGGTACATACAATCGAGGGTTCATAAAATCGAGGTATACCTGTAATAACTCGACTTAGTCACAAGTCGAGTTATTAGTACGAGACACTGAAGAAGTCTACACATTGTAGACGAAATACGCGTATCTGTCGAAGATAAGCAAAGGTAGTTGGAATTAAATGGAAAATACTAATTTTTCTTCTAATTTCTAGTTACAGGTATTCCACTAAACAGCTCAAACCCTTTAGGATTCATTAAAATCTAGTTTTCCTCGACCTGTTTGCTCGTAAAAGTGTAGTTTATAAGTTTGTTTTTGAAAATGGAAAATGAAATACTAAGTTATTTAGTCCTCAAGAAACAACCCCTACATGCATAAAATTACTTGAATATAAAGTATGATAGTTCTATAAAGATTTGAACCATCAGAATACAAAAGAAAACATACCTAGTATACAAGTTAGTATGACGTCAAGAATCTGGAATCAGACACTAGAATGTGAAGTGACTTGAGAGGGTAGAGTTTTCGAAATATAGAGTAAATCAGCCATGGAAACTTTGAAAGCATTTTAATTAGAATGAATCAGGCGTGCAAAGCATTCGCAAAGCGCCCGTTTTTGTTCAGCAAAATATTAACTTGAGTGAATCCATGAAGATTAAATCCATCAAAAAGGGTACAACAAGCCACCGGCATATGGGATGATCTCTGGAATATCGTTGTCGGCTAAGCGCCACTGTAATCCAGGTTGGTTGTAGTCGCCGAATAGGAACGCAGGGGAGTGAGAGCTCAGTTAAAACGATATTGAGCCAAACGAATCCACATGATCACGGATGATTGTGCAGTTGTTTTTTTTTTCGATCGGGAGGAAGGTAGACTTTCATTCATTCTAAAAATGGGCGACTCGCTGAGGTAGCCGGTTAGCATAGCTGAAACAGTAACCAGGACCCCTCCACCACGTGTTTTATAACTATTCAGCGGGGATCGATCCGTTCTGTAGCCATTGTATATTGATCCGAAAAGTTGCAAAGAATGGATCCTATCCGGAACGATGAAGATTGCAGATGTCAGCAGAAAGCACGACTGGGCTGGGCGGTTCAGGGGCTTCCTTTCTGCCTGTTTTGTCCTGGCTCGAAGAGTTTATCGTCAATAGATTATTAGTAATTAATTATTAGTTTTACCAAGTCAGCGAAGTCGTGGAATTGCAATTCAGAGGGCCAATAAGCACGGTCTAGCGCACAATCCTTCAGATCCGTATCCAAACCAACCTTAAATGACACGAACGTCATGCTGGATATATCCTTGCCTTTGGGAACCAACCGCATCACGTCCGCGGGGTCTGTTGGGCCCAGATAGCGTGAAACAACACTTTGCAGGTCATCATCAGTTATTAGTGGATTCAAACGGGAGAGATAAAACCAAAACTTATGGATGTTGAATGGCGGCGAGGAATGGTGTGACTTAAACACTGTCGACTTTTCTGCTTAATTCGGCTACAACATCTTGCAGCTGCTGAACCTGTGGACAGTCAGAAATGCGAGCGCATGCGATTACGTTTGGTGGTGTTGCTGCGTTATGTAGCGACGAATAGAACGGCCTTTCAGTTCTTCACGACAGGAATGACAGAGGAACATAATCTTCCCAGACGATAAGGGTTCCTTCATATTCCGAATGTACAGACCACAGCACTGCTGGTTAAAGTGGGAATACACTTCACAAAAACCACAACACAACCCAAATAACATTATCGAAACCATCCAGCTTTATTAAACTTTATTAAAGTTTTATGAAAGTCATTAGAAATCAATTTGGATTTATTATGGCAGTAAGAGGTGCCAATAGGTTTCAAATTTTAGTTTTAGAACCTACATAGCTTCTTTAGAGCGATCTTAAAACCTTGTCTTGTAAAGTTCCTTTTAGGTTTTATTTCAAATTTATGAACTCGTTAGATGCCGTTTAAGGACTCATCTAAATTGTCTTATTGTGGTCAGTTGAAAAAGCATTTTTAAACCATTTTGCATCCAGTAAATGCATTAAACGACAAATTGTAGGAAAGTCACCAATTGACCTATTTGTTTTTATGGTAGCCTTTGCGAAGATAAATTGGCTTTTTGGAAAAACTGTGATTTCTTCGAATCGGCATATTGAGATATATGAAATAATTGATATGTGGAAAAATTAATACACCCAATTTTAAATGTAATGCAAACGAACTGTCGATCAGAGACCAATTTCGGCGTTCTTTTAGATAATCATTTTGAATTCCATAAATTCTTATTCATGTGCAAATGCATTGCTTGCAAATTCAAGATTAATTTATGAAATGTATTTGTTTTCTCCTAGGTGCATTTATTTTCGACTCTTATCGTGCCAATATTCACCATAAAATTAAATGCGAATATGATTCGGAGCAGGATACGATACAAAAAAACTTAATTCGTTTCGGATATTTTGCTTTCAAACAAAACTTGCCGTAACGCTAGAACTTTTTTTTATAGGGCAGGGAACGGCTTAATCAGGGGTCACTTTTTTAATCAGTTGCTAGGAAATATGTCTAAAACACCTACATTTTCCAAATTATTTCACTTTTAATGATACGATCATAAGCGCTATCTATCGAGCTAACGATTTGATGTATAAATCATGATTGATTACCAATTTATTACTGTCATTTTGAAGATTTAGAGTACATCATCTACAAAACCATCAGTTTCTTACCTGCCGAAGAAGTTCACTCTAATGTTGCCTCTGGGTAGTTTGCGTTTAATCGTGTGTACCGGATAAGCATGTCTTCATCAGCTCTCTCTCACCGCTAGGCTTGTTGCCAGAATGTGATATTAAACATTGAGTTGAATTTATTACATGTTAATATAATCTGAAATCACTATTTATTTCATATTTCTTCCAGTCATTAGAGGTGGATCTATGCTTATGATTATAGTGTCAATCAGCTGGCACTATCATATGCAATACAAAAATATGTTTTGGAGTTGTAAATAGTACCCAACGATAAATAATGCTTTGCTGTTGAGAGGTAGCTTTGGCATCACTGTTGCTTTTGAGAGAGCCCATGTTTCTTTTCTTTGTTGTTAATAATGGATAAAGCGCACCGGTATTGTAACGTGAAGCCTGCTGTCTCTTGCATTTGTTTGTTTTTAAACCAAGCATCCCGTTTGCCGTTACAGTCACTTTGCCTAATATTTGCGTGAGAGTTAATGAAATAAGCAATACACATTGCCAATCTAAAGATCAACGACAAACTAAAAGTTCTGTCGTGTACGTCTGTTTCATAACCTGCTAGTAGACGAGTTTGTGATCGTAGCAATCGACATGTATTGGTTGATTGTTTTCGAAAGTGGATGGGTAAAACGAAGGAGCGGATTGAGGAAACTGACGTTAGCAGCAAATCGTGAACTGGTCTATTTCAGTTTGCTAAGGCAAACACATGCGCGGAATCGCACTTATACAATATTGTTAGTTTTTGTACAGATTACGGCAGGGATGCCATATTCACAGACATGTCTGTAAATTTCCTTTCAATTTTGTTGCAGACTTTTCTAACGATGCAGACATTTAGCAGACATTTTATTTATGTTGCAGACTTTTACAGATATTTGAAATATTTTTTATATTCCATATAAAGGTATTCTCTGAACTTCGGATTGAAAACGTACAAGGATCTGAACAGTATTGTAGGTACGGTAAGAAGCTTTGTTGAAATTTTTTTTTTTAATATCGTAGGTATCATTTAAAGAAGAAATCCTTCAAGAAACGAAAGCGGTGGGCCAATTGAAAACACAATGGTCCGGGAGATAAGTATCGTATAGGCCCCTTCCGAGGTAATATGGAGTCCCTACTTATGATAGGGTTCAATCCCATGTGAAACATTATTGTCAAAGCGTTGGTAATATTGGTCCTCTCCCATTAAGTCACAACGAAAGTCTAGAAATTTGCTGTAAAAAGGAGTTGCTGCGTTTGTGGTTCTAATGCCCAGTTGGTTGCTACTCGGGGAAAAGAACAACAGAAAAAAGTTCTGAGCTATTGAAATAAATCTTAAAACTTTGAATTTTCCAGAGTACTACCAAATGCATCATTTCAGTACGTTTGTACTAGGGATTTAGAAATGTACCCCTGAACTAGTCCTAGATTCCTAGAAGTATAGAAAGAAAAGACCCACAATTTAGGGTACATCCTGGAAAGTTTAGAAGACGACTTCTCAGAGCTTCAGGAAGATAATTCTCGAGGAAGAGACTTCCTCGAAAAAAAAACTTCTCCGATGTTCAGGTAGAAACTCCTCAGTAGTATTGGGAGCAAGCAGTTCAAGCAAGAAGAACCTTCAAAAATTAACGACCGAACATTACCGAAGTTCAAGTTCATACTT
Organism: Aedes japonicus; assembly: GCA_034211315.2. NCBI lineage: Eukaryota > Metazoa > Arthropoda > Insecta > Diptera > Culicidae > Aedes > Aedes japonicus. Next base: position 93,718 of record JASCZW010001042.1, on the reverse strand, counting down.
ACAGGAACTTCAGGTCAGAAATTCCCTAAGAATCAGGAGAGGACTTATCAGAGCATCAGGACGAAGTGGAGGGAAGAGGACTCTTTGAAGTTAGGAACTTTTCAGAGGTTTTGGAGTTCTTCCCAGAAATTCAAGATTGAACTTTCCAGAAGTTCAGAAAAAAACTGCCCCAAATTTTAGACGGGAACTAACCAGGAAGGGAACTGCCTATAATTTTTCAAAGTATCAGTAAAAAAAATCCTAAGGCTAGGCAGATTTGGCAAAGCCCAGAGGAGAACATTTCAAAATTTCCAAATACAGATTTCTCAAAATTCTTTAGAGAAAAGAATGAATCTTTACAGGAGCATTGGGGGTACTTCCCGAACAAACTTCTTTAAAGTTCTGGAGAAAACTTCCCAAAAGTTCTGAAGTCCAGGAAGAAACTTCAAGAACAAACTTAAGGGAATTTTCTTAGAACTTTTGGAGACGGCTTTCCCAAAGTTTCAATAATAATGTCCTCGCAGTTCAGGATGGGACCAATCAGAACTTTGGAAAGAATAAGCTCAAGAAAAAACTCCTCCGAATTTCGAAAGAAACTTACCAGAGAGGGCATCTGTAGGATCAAGAGAGAATGTTTCCAAAAATTCAGTAAAGTACTCCTCAGAAGTTCACAAGAGGTCTTTTCAGAAGTTCCGAAGAGACCAAAAGTTTAGTTGGAACTACCCAGAAGTGCTAGAGAGCTTCCCTAAAGGTTCGAATCGAACATTCCAGCATTTCAGAATGAGAACTTCTCAAAATTCCAAAAATCCTAGAAGGTCAGGTAGATACTTTTGATAAATCAGGAAGAAACTTTGGGGGAGCTTTCTAGTAGTTCAAGCAGGAACTTCTCAGAAATTCAGGGACAAACATCCCCGAAGTTCAGGAGAATACTCCCCTCGGAAGTTCAGGAGAATACTCCCCTCGGAAGTTCGGAAAAGAACTTCTCATAAGTTCAGGAAGAAACTTCTTACAACTTCAATAAGATTTTCCAAGAAATTCTGGAGAGTAACTATAAATTAGAAGAAAAATTAGTAATTAGTAATTAGTAGACGAAATACGCGTATCTGTCGAAGATAAGCAAAGGTAGTTGGAATTAAATGGAGATTACTAATTTTTCTTCTAATTTATAGTTACAAGTATTCCACTAAACAGCTCAAACCCTCTAGGATTCTGGAGAGTACTTTTTCAAAGTTTGGCGGAAATTTCCCTCGTAGTTCAGGATGGGACTTATCAGAAGTTTAGAAAGTAAATATGTTCAGGAAAAAAAACTTACCAAATGTTTCTAGACGGTAAGGTTGGGTTCTTGAACGTGAATGTCGAAGAAAATAAAAAGTGACTGCCAAGACGTTCATGAGCAATTTTGCCTGAAGTTCAGGAGGAAACGCACAATCCAAGAAAGAGATGCAGAAACGTTTACATAACTCACTCGCTTATTAGGTTTTTTCGTTGTAGGAAGTCTAATTTTGATTAAAAAATAACAGACTTTTATTGATATTCCCAGACATTTCAAATTTTTATCACAGATATTTGAAAAAAATATCTGGCATCCCTGGATTACGGAGCTGAAGAAAACAGTTTTTGATCGAAAAGCAATCCGCATACTTTTAAAAAGTCCCTGCAATTGGGAACTTTATTCCATGGCCATGAAATTGTCTGAGTCTAATGCTCGTCGCTGAAGGTGTGTGCCGATAGACCAGAAGTAAGCAGAGCGATTAATGTCTAAATATTGGCAGTTCTACTTTTAGATTACATACAGCTTCATCAAATGTCTCAGGTGCTGAATAAACTGCTTAAAACTCGTCCCTTACCTATATTATTTACTGTTAAATGAATCAGAAGAGCAGAGAATCGAACAAAACAGAACAACAAAAACCAACCACGATATCGCCGTGAAGTTTGATAGCTGTGGCCATTTGGCCCTATGCTGGTATTGATGGCAGCCAATAGGTTTTATGGAGGTTCTCAAGTGGTCATAACGCCTTTCACTAGAATATTTTAAAAATCTTTAAGGTCTTGTAAGGGTTTTATTAAAAAAAAATAGAGTGGGTCACTTTGTAAACATTTTGGCTTCAAAGAGGCATAAAAGAAGTAATGTTGGACAAAACAGTTTTGAATGTAGTTTTATCAACAAAGCCGGGAGGAGTGCTATACGGCTGGAATAAAACTAAAATTGTTTCTTATGAATGATTCGAGGTCGTTGATTTCTAGCTGGTATTCTCCGCATTGTTGTTTCTCCAAACTGGTTTGAGGTGAAACTCCACATCATGATGATATGGATGGAACAGATTCTGTAGGTTTTTGGAGGTGGATTTTATTAGACGGTTGCACAGATCAACAGTATTCCAAAACGATTTTTTCAAAGTATTATCCAGCGAGACGGTAACAACACCTTTAAAAACCCGGTGACGAACTAACCTAGGTGGCTAAAAGTCACCTAAATAAAGGAGAGAAAAAAACCGTTAAAACCAAGAAAAATCGATTTATACACAAAGGGGTTTACTAAACGCACGTTTAAAAGATATGTAGTATTTTTAAGAGTTGACATTACACTCTTAGGCCAGAAAAAACAAAGGAATTCGTAAATCGCTTGTATGTACGGAAAGGTCTGTTCGCAAACCACATAGACTAATTTTTAAATTCTCAAACCCCTCCCAATTCCTCCTTGTAGACTTCCTCCAAAAATTTTTTTGAAACTCTGTATGGAGTGTAGACTTTGGTCAGACCTTCCCCTCCCCCCAGAAATCGCCACGTAGTCAGCACAACGTCATCCAACGAGTTTTGAATTTGACTTGAAAATTGATACCGCTACTTCCATTCTTCGAAAAATTTCGGTCGCTTCTTCTATTCATTTAAAACTTCCACCCATCACTGATATTCCAAACTGATAATGGTAAAGTTCAAAATTCTACACTCTCCGGTTCAATCCACCATCAATTGTCTACATTCTCATCAAATGAAACCGAAAGTAATGAGATACCAATTCCCATTATCAGAAGCAATGGCTTAAATTGGAAATTCTCACCACCTTCAGCGGCAAATCGATTCTTGAACTTCAATATTCCATCAATATGTTAATTTTCCCTCCGAAAGAAACAGCCGTTTCTCTGATGTTTCATTTTATTTTCCACCATCTGGCTGGCACCGAGCGCTCGAGCGAAGCTCCGTGACAGTGGCCGTTACCCCATCCACAGTTTCTCAAATACGGAGGAATAAAAACTAATAGAGCTCTCGATACAGCTCCACACCCGAGCCAAGCCATATCGCATCGAGCAGAAAGCAATAAATAAATCAAATATGTTGAAATCGGTGACATCGATGCTGGCGAATTGCTGCAAGAAGCTGCACTTGATTGAGTGTCGTAGCAATTGCCAGTGATGAAGAAATCGAGAAAAATGCAATTTCCAATTTTAAATATTGATAGTCGACGTTGGAGCACTGGAGTCATCAGCCAAGCTAGAAACGTTGACTTTGGTTGTGGAAAGTCCAAATCAAGTCCCAGAAATCTCACGTAGCTTCGCTAAAATTTGCATAAACGACGTTATCAGAGTGTCCCCGAAGGCTGAAGCTGCCAATCCGGTGTTTGTCCCGATAATGATTATCAATATTTTCGATTTGGAGCAACGAAAAAAAAAACACGAAAAACAGTCAGTTGGTCTTCAGCCGAAAAATCAAACCCCTAGTCGGAAAAGCAAACAACTGCGGGAACACGCGAAGCGTGGAAATAAGACGTGACATAAAATTTAAATGCTTATTCAAAGAAGCTTCCAGCCCCAAGACGTCGTCGGAGAATGGCGGCAGGGAAACGAGATTATACCATCCGGATTTTTCTCTTTTCTTCAGCTAACCTTGATACTATTGTTGACGCCGGCAGCAGGTGAGAGATTCCAAAAGAACAATTGAAGATGACTGCCGGAACACTCTCCAAGGTGAAGTATTTCACGGGTAAAGGACATTGCGAAGATAAAAGAATGGGAGGATATGCAAAACAGAGCGTTCCCCATTGTACCAAAAGCAGAGAAAAAAAACAAGTGACTCAGAGGTTAGACAGGTGATCAAGATTTCCGTGTCGTCGTCGTTTGCCGGAGGAGGGTGAGAGCAGTGATTTTTTTTTCGAGGGGTGAAACAGGGCAGACAGATTGGTTTTCAAACTTTTTGTCAACTTTTTGTTAATGGAAACGATTGATACTTGCAATGGCCTACTGAGTTGATGATATGATAGGTTGTTTTGATTGTGTGGAAATCTTCGTTAGATGTTCGTGAAATTCATGTTAATTACAAGATAAGAATTCTAGCGATTCTGATTGTTGATAGTTTCTGCCCCAGTCTCAATTTCATCTACACTTTAGTTATCTTGAAAAATCACCAACAAAGTTGTTCGATAGAAGGATGCGTGAAAATCTCTGCACCTCACTATCAGAGATAGAAATCATCAATTGACAGATTTGAAATTGGCGATGAAAATCGACGATAGGAATTGACGACGGAAATCAGCGAAGGAATTCGACGATGGAAATCGATGATGGAAATCGACGATAAAAATCGACGATGGAAAGCAACTATGGAATTTGACGATGGAAACTGGCGATAAAAATTTGCGATGGAAATCGGCTATGGAAATCGGCGATGGAAATCGGCGATAGAAATCGGCGATGGAAATCGGCGATGGAAACCAGCGTTGAAAATCGGTATTGGAAATCTGCAATGAAAATCAATTCAAAAATCGGCGATTGAGATCAGCGATGGAAATGAAAAAGAAGATGAAGATGAAGATGAAGATGAAGATGAAGATGAAGATGAAGATGAAGATGAAGATGAAGATGAAGATGAAGATGAAGATGAAGATGAAGATGAAGATGAAGATGAAGATGAAGATGAAGATGAAGATGAAGATGAAGATGAAGATGAAGATAAAGATGAAGATGAAGATGAAGATGAAGATGAAGATGAAGATGAAGATGAAGATGAAGATGAAGATGAAGATGAAGATGAAGATGAAGATGAAGATGAAGATGAAGATGAAGATGAAGATGAAGATGAAGATGAAGATGAACATGATGATGATGATAAAGATGAAGATGAAGATGAAGAAGAAAACGAAATAGGATACGAAAATCTCAGGTAAAATAACTAAAAAGAAACATGGAGCGAGAGATGAAGATGAAGAAGAAAATGAAATAGGACATGAAAATCTTAAGGAAAATATATCATAAGAAAAATGAAAATAAAAAAAGAAGAGGAAAAATATATGAGAAGTTAAACGAAAATTGAAAACTAAACAATCAAATACGGAATGAAATAAACAGGGATAGTGAAATAAAAAAATGAAAAAAAAAATAAAAAACGAAAATGATAAACACAAAAGAATATGAAAATAGAAAGGAAAATGAATACGAAAATAGAGATGAAAAATGAAAGAGGACAACAAGAACGAAAATTAAATATGAGAAAGGAAATAAGAGCGGAAAAATCGAAATGAAAATGATAATGCAAATGAGAAAGAAGAACGAAAATTAAATGAAAAGGAAAATTAACGGAAAATTAAATAGGAAAACGAAACAAGAAAATGAAAAAGTGAAATGAACAAGGAAAATAAAAAACAAATAAAAAAAAAGGAAATGAAAGGGGCAAATGAAAAAAGACTGAAAACTGAAAAATGGGAAGGGAAAATGAAAAAGAAAGCTGTAAAATGGTTGGATTGAATAAAAAGAAAAATGCAAAATAAGAGAATGAGGCGAATGAATTATCAAAACGCGAAAGGAACTCATAAAAGAATATGTAAAGAAAACGAAAATGTAAAATAAAGAAGATGAAGCGAAAAAACGAGAGAGGAAACTAAATAATGGAGAGAGGAAATGAAAAAGGAAAATGACGAAGGAACACTGAGGAGAAAACTGAGAAAAATTTCATGGGAAAATGAATAAGGAAAAACGATGGAATATCAAAATTAACAAGAATAATCAAAACGAAATATAAAATGGTTTGGGAAATATAAAAGGAAAATCTAGAAGGAAATAAGAAGAAAATGAGAAACGAGAATTTAAAATAAGAGCATAATCAGAAAATTCATGATATAAAACAGAACAAAATCATGAAATAAAACAAAATGAAGAAGCAAGAAAAGAAAACGAAAGCGAATGAGAAACAATAGAAAAAGAAAAAAAACAAAAAGAAAAGGAAAAAAATGTAAAAAATGAATAATCGAATCGAAAAAGGAAATGACCAAGGAAAAAATAAAAGTAAACTACAGAGTATCATAAAAAATAAACAACTAAAATTAAAAGGGGGAACACAATAGGAAAAATTAAATGGAAAATCAAATAGAAAACATGATAAATGGTAAGGGGAAATAAAAATAACAATGAAAAAGAATAAGAAGAAGAAAACGAAAAGTGTAAATGGAAAATGGAAATTTTGACGGCAAATAAAGGAGGCAAATGGAAATAGAAAAATGAAAGAAGAAGACAAAAATATGATGATAAAAATTTTAGAGGAACATGAATCAGATATGAGATTTAGTTTTTCATTGTCTTTTCCGTTTTCATAACCATTTTTTGTTTCCCTTCTTCATTTCCCCTTTCAATCTGTCTTTGTCACTTTAATTTTTCATATACCTTTTTCATTTTGCTAGAGGGAAATGCTAAAGGAAAATAAAAGCGGCAAATTAAAAAAGGAAAATGAAACGGCAAATGAGACATGAAAATGATGCATGAAAGAGGCAAATGAAAAAAAAAAATTATGCAAGAGGCAAAAGAAAATTAATTATCAAAACCAAGATAGGAAAATGAAACAAGAAAATTATAAACTAAAATGTTAGAGATAAATGAGTAATGGAAATGAAGAACGAATATGAATAAGGAAAATAAAACGGGAAAATGAAACAGCAAACCTCAAATATGTTAAGGGACAGTGAAAGAGGACAAAGGAAAATTTAAAAAAAGATGGGGAATGAAAAGGGAAAAGAAGAAGGGAAATAAAAATGAATAATCAAAACACAAATAGAAATGGTATATGAAAATATTAAAGGGAAATGCAAGAGGAGGATTTGAAAGGAAAAAAATGAAAAACGATAACGGAAAAAGAAAATGAAGAGGGAGCATGAAAAAGAATAATGACAAGGGAAAGTACAAAAGAAAACTGAAAAATGGGAAGGAAACATGAAAAACTAAAATGAAAAAAAAAAAATAGGAAAAGAAATAATCAAAACTAAGAAGAAAATTATATAGAAAAATGTAAGAGGAAAATGAAAGAGGACAATGATAAAAAAATGAAAAACATAAAAAAAAAGAAAAATTAGGAAGGAAAATGAAAGAGGAACAATAAAAAGTTAAATGAAAAAGGGAAAAGACGACGGCAAATGAAAAAGGAAAATGATACGGTAAATGAAGATCGAACATGAGAGAGGAAAATTAAATGGGAAAATGCTAAAGAATAATTAAAATGAAAAATGAAAATGGAATCTAAAGATCAACTCGAATGAAAGAAAGGGAAAATGAAAAAGGCAACAAGAGAAAGGAAAATGAATAATCAAAACTAAAAATGAAAATGACAGAGGAAAACTTTAAGAGGAAAATGAAAGAAAAATGGTAATGAAAAATGGAAAAATAAAATCAAACAGGAAAATGAACAGCAACATTTAAAAGGAGAATTCAAAACGAAAATTATATAGGAAAACCCGAACGACAAATAAAAAATTAAAATAAAAAGAGGCAAATGAAAAACGAAAATGAAACGAAAATGATATGGGAACATTGAATCGGAAACTGAAAAATGTAATGGAAAAAAAAGAACTATGCGAAAGAACAAGAAAAGAAATTTGAATATAAAATTTAATCGAAGAAAGAAAATGGTATAGGATATGACAGAGGAAGATGTAAGGAAATGATTGAAGAAAAGGAAATTAAAAAATGAAAGAAGATATTTAAAAACGAAAAATACTAGGAAAATGTAGAGGAACAATTGCAGAAGAGAACGAAGAAGAAATATTAAGAGGAAAATGATAAATGAAAGGGAAAAATGATAATGAAAATAGAAAATTGAGGAGAAAATTTAATAAGCAAACGAAAAAGGGTAATGAAAAATCAAAAAGAAGAAAGAAAACAATAAAGAAAACGATGCCAAAGGAAACTGAAGAGAGATAATTATTAATTAAAATGTAACAAGTATATGAAGAATGGAAATGAAAAAAGAAAATGAATAAGGAAAATGGAGAGGAAAATTAATAAAAGAAACTTAAAAATGGAAAGCGAAAGAGAAATGAAAAAGGCAAGAGTTAAATAAAATGAAAAAGGTGCAAAGAAGACGATGTAGAAAAATCTGAACGGAAAATGAACGGGAAAAATGCGCAAGAAAAATGAAAGAGGATAATGAAGGAGAAGGAGGCAAATGAAAAGGGAAAATGTAACGGCAAATGATAAATGAATGAAAATTCAGAATGAAAATGAAAAAAAAAACGAAAAACTAATATACAAATAGAGAAAATGAAAAATTAAAACGAAGAAGAGAAAATGAAATGAGAAAATTATGCATAAAAAATGAAAACGAAAAACGAAAATGAATAAGGGAAATTAACAGCAAAAGTGAAAGAGGAACAGAAAAAGGCAAAGGTTAATGAAAGAGAGGAAGAGAAAAAAGAAAAATCAATAATTTTAACAAAAAAGAAAATGATGCAGAAAAATTCAAGAGGAAGAAGAAAGAGAAATATAGAAATGAAAAACGATACTGGAACAGGAAAATGAATAGGAAGCATAAAAAAGAATAATGAAAAGGGAAAATTAATAAGGAAACTAAAATATTGTAAACAAGCAAAATTAAACAAAAAACAAACAAAAATCTACATGAAAAATCAACACTAAAAGAAAAATGATAAAGGAAAATGTTGAAGGAAAATGAAAGGGTAAAATGTTTTAGAAAAATGAAGTAGGAAAATGAAGAAGGAAAATGAAGAAGAAAATGAAGAAGGAAAATGCAAACGGAAAACTAAAAAAGAAAATTTAAAGAGCAAATGAAAAAGGAATATGAAAGAGGCAAATGAAAAAAGGAAAATAAAATGGCAAATGAAAAATGAAAATGAAAAAGAAAAATAAAATGGGAGGATGAATAAGAATAATCAAAACGCAAAATGAAAATGAAATAAAAAAATCAACCCAAATGAAAGGAGAGGAGAAATTAAAAATTCAAATGAAAAAATAAAACAAGAATAAGGAAAATGAATAATCAAATAAAGAGAATGATGCAGGAAAATGTTAATGGCAAACAAAAGAGGAATATTGTAGAGAAAAATGAAAAGGAAAATGGAAAAAAAAATTGAGAAGGAACATTTAACAGGACAATTAAGAAGGAAAATCACAAAGGGAAATTAAAAAGGAAAAAAAACGGCAAATGAAGAAGGAAAATCAAAAGAGGCAAATGTTAAAAGAAAATGAAACGGAAAAAGAAGAACGAACATGAAAGAGGAAAATGAGATGGTAAATGAAAAAGAATAATTAAAACGCAAAATGAAAATGCAACCAAAAACTCATATCTTATCGAAAAGAAGAAAATGATCAAAAAATGTCAAAGGAAAATGAAAAAAGGAAATTAAGAAGAGAAAGAAACGTGAAAAGAAGAAAAGAAAAGGAAAATGAAAAGATAAAATGAGAAAAGAAAATGAAGTAGGAAAATAATAATGGAAAACGAAAAATTCGAATAAAAGGAAGATGAAAAACGAAAATGAATAAGGGGAATGAAAAATGGAAATGAAAAAGAGTAAATAAAAAACGAAAATGAAAAGGGCAATGAAAAGTAAACTTAAAAAGGAAAATGAAACAAGAAAATGAAAAATCAAAATGAATAAGGAAAATGCACTAGGGAAACGTAAATTGAAAAAGGAAAAGAAAAAGATAAATTCATATTCAAATTCAAATGAATGATTCCAAAGACTAATATTTGATGAACGATATTCATGATCTATTTAAATCATAACGAAAATGTTGAATACTCGGTGCCAGATGTTAGTCATGGCACAGTTTTCTCAGACATACACTTCCATAATCCTACAGCTTTCCAAAATACCTAACCACTACTCTCATCACTATCAATCTTAATTCCTTCACTACCATTTACAGTAGCGTAACCAATTTCTCATCCGCCAGGAAATGAAACCGGATGAATTTCCATCTCATCTCGCCAGCGCAAACAGACTCAGCAGCACACCCACGATGACCTTTCATCCTTATCACAGGGCATTCAATCTTAATTCACGCTCCCAAAGTCTTCTACGACCGTCGTTCTAGTCACCCTAGAGCACCTCCTAAGCTAAGACTCCAGAACGAAAACATCACCCGGCGGAGAAGCCTTCGGGAAATAAAACAATTTTTTCTTCATTGTATTTCCGCCTCGTTTCCTCTATCCGTCAGCCGTCGACGACGATGTAGCGCCACGCCAACCACAATTCGCTACGCACCCTGCCAGAGGAATGATGACGTCGGGATGTTGTTGATAATCTTTCCGCCACCACCACGGATGACGACGACGACTGGCAGAGTTGTTGTTGGATGCTTTTTATTTCAATTCCTCTTCCAGATTCCACTTTTGTTCCGGGGAGAAGGGTGACCGATGACAACGATGACTGGGACGTCCCTACAAAGGATGCTGTTCGCTGTTTTTCCTCCGATGGAAGCCGGCATCTATGGGGGGAGCGAGAGGTAACAGAGCGTGAAACAAGCAGTCCCGATTCCCGATGTTTGAATTTAAGTGGAAAGGGAGTCGAGGTTTACTCAAGAATACTTCCGGAACTTGGTGCTATGATGCCGTGAGACGGTGCGGTGATTGGGGGATTTTTGTTGTAAAATTGAGCATTTGAGTGTTCACGGAATGTCGGAAAAGAGCAACGAATCAGCCGTCGAGAATTGTCGTCAGGAGGGGGCAATAGCCACTTTGGCATTTTGTCTTCATACTTGTCCCGATATTGCTTGGGTTCTGCCGCTGACAATTATAGCAGTACATGAGCCATTTCTTTCCGGGCTCAGGAAGGGCATTCAATTGATGTTTGCTGATCACATCAGATAGACCATAATGTTTCTACACGGGGAAGGTATGCTTTAAATGTTCTGGTTGAAATCAGAGTATAGTGAATTGAAAGCCTATGGGTAAGTGTTACTGTTTCATTAAATTTCGTATTTATGATGTGCAATATGTGGATACAACAACTCTATAATGGATATAGACGGGGTCTGAATGATTAGGGAAACACTTCAAGAGATATTGCTAGATATATCAAGCTCTACAGTTGATGATGTTGTTTTTGAGAAGGAAATAATTTCTCATCACCATGAGGCTCTAGGAGTAGACAGCATTTTTTTTTGCTAGAACAAAGTTGTGAAGAGAAAGTATTGATAGTTCCGTTAGCTCACGGCAGGCTGTGAAAATTGAATAGAAGTAGTTTGAAATTGAGCGGAGGGCATTTTGAGGTAGTATTCCGAAACAGGAAACACAGACTTTTGCCAAGCATCCCCATGCGGGGTAGGTCAAGGCGTGATCGAATACACCACCCTGACTGGCAAAAATCTGTGCACTTGATCGTGCTCATATACTACCGAAAGCTTTTTTTTTTTTTTAATAGTTCTAACGAACTGTCTACTTTTACTCCCAAATCCCCTACATGGGAGAGAAACTATTCCCGCTCCTTTTGGGTTTATTTTTGGCATACGACTTCTGCTTTACCATACATCAATTTCAAACTACTTCTATTCAATTTTCACAGCCTGCCGTGAGCTAACGGAACTATCAATACTTTCTCTTCACAACTTTGTTCTAGCAAAAAAAAAAATGCTGTCTACTCCTAGAGCCTCATGGTGATGAGAAATTATTTCCTTCTCAAAAACAACATCATCACAGATCGTTACCCCGCGTATGGGAGGATACAAGGAAAGAACAATATCAAGTGTCTACAGTTGAGTTCATAACCCTCAGGACTCTTAAGCGACAAACCAGCCACTGGCTGAAAGTCTCTCTAATAAAGAAATCCAATCCAAATCCAATCTTCAGGAACCTTGTTAAACCAAAAATAATAACGAAGAAAGTAATTCTAGAGAAATGGAAAAAACAACACCAAGGTTAACCATCAGGATTAGCGTGTTGAAGAAGATGATAATGTTTTGATTCAAAGTCTTACCCATTGTAAAGTCGGAATGAAATGTATTTGTATGCACAGATAAAAATAAACATTGTACTTTGAACTAACTTCCACTGAAATAATTGCAATACAAAATTTGCTTATATATTCAACTTAATCCTACCTACCTAACTCATACAAGTACAGTAGATTTCATTCTCGAATTATTCAAGAAGACTTTTCAGGATTCATATTTTTTTTTCTAATTCTCTGAGCTAAGCATTCAGTTATCGTGAAGAAACTGTTATTCTCCTGAAATGTATCGTATGGTTCCTAAAGTTTCTATTGAGAAGTTACATGTCTCTCATTGTTCTCAAATTAACCTTCACTAAAATTTTCTTGAAACAACGATAACATTGTTCAGAAAGTTCTACCAAACTCTCTTGGAACTCATCTCATTACTTGTCAACATATTTTAAGACTGTTATTTAATATTTTCTTGATGGATCAATCTTTTCAAACTTTTCTCAACTTTACTTCTGTTTTCAATTGTTTCCTTTTTTTCTCTATCAAAACTTTTTCAGTGTCTTCTTTACTCTTTGATATTTTTAACATGTATTGTGAATCTCTCTCAGATCTCCTCCCTTTACGAAGGATTGTTTTTTTTTTTAATTCCCTCGAATCTCGGAGCTTTTGAGAAACTCCATTTGAGTTTCCTTGGAGCGTCTATCAAGATCATTTAGATCATATTTTGAGAAAGTAAAAATCTTCTTTAGAAATCCATCTTTGAGTTCTTTTTTAATCTTGTATTGGATTTTCTCATAAATTCCAACGAGGTCTCTCTCAGAACCTATTGAAAAATCTTTAAAAAGTTTTTGTTTTCTTAACAACAAACCTTCTTTCTAAATATTAAGGATTTTTTTGAGCTTAGGTTAGAACCGAAATCAGGTCTATTAGTTGATCCAGAATTTTTGTCTTCAGTTTCTTTTTTTTGTAAAATCAGTTCTTCTATTGAACTTTACAATTTGTTTAAGTTCACAATCATCATCTTGATGCCAATCTTGATTTTTGATTTCAATGTTTTGATAACTAATGATCTAGATGATTGAACTCAATTTTCAATCTTATTTTGTCATCTTATTTTTCGATTTTGTCTTACGGTCATAATTTTTTGACCACAAATTTTGATCTTAATTTTTTATCTCGGTTTTCAATCTGGTTTCCTAGCCTTGTTTTTCAATGTGGATTGATGATCTGGAATATCGATCAACATTTTTTATCCTGATTTTCAACCTCGATCTTGATTTTCGATTCCGAGTTTCGATCCCTAGGTTTGATCTCGATTTCCAAATTTCAATCACAATTACCGATTTCGGAACTCAATATTCGATCCGAATCTAGATTTTTCTTCCTTATTTTCTAACTCAATTTTTCAATCTTCATTTTTGTACCGCGATATTTGATCTAGATTTTCAGTGTTATGTTTAAATCTCGAATTTCAATTCGTCTTAAGTATAAATCTGGATTTTGGACCTTGATTTTTTACACATTGATTGTTGTTTTTTGTATTGTATGCGCGGAAGTAACGATCTTTGATGAAGTTTGTCAGAAGCAGATAATTTCTCATCTCCATGCGAAGCGCTAGGAGTGGACGGTAATTTATTGCTAGAACGAATAGACATGAAGAGAAAGTGTATTGATAGTTCTGTAACGGCATGCTTTGAAATTGAAAGATACAAATTTGAAAACGAGCGGAGGGCATTTGAACGGTAGTATCCAATCAGGCACATAACCCTTTGCCATACTACCCCATGCAGGGTAGGCAAGGGGGGAAATCCCCTTGACTGGCAAAAGGCTATGCACCGATCGGGCTCTTATACTACCTATTGCTTTTTTCTTTTTCTACCGATTTATACCTCTCCCAATACTGCCTAACACGGGTGAGAAATTATCTCCCGCTGTTGGGTTTATTTTTAGCATGCACCGCCTATTTCACACATTTTGATTTTTTAACTTGACTTTCTTTCGTTATTTTTTGTCTGATTTTTTTTTCTTTTTGATTTGAATTTTTAGTCTTCATTTTCAAAAGATGTTCAATCGGGATTTTTGATCTTTATCACGTTTTTCAAACTCAATTTTTTGTATTGAATTTGAATCTCGATTATAGATTTTCATTCTATATTTTCGATTCAGGATCTCGATTTTCGTTTACCAAAAATTCAATTTGATATTTTTGACAGTAAAAGAAGATTTTTTCGTTCTTGAGTTTTGTTCTGGATTTTCGATCTAGATTTTTTACTAAGATTTACTGATTTTCTTATCGGCCAGGAATTTGAGTTTCATTTGTATTGGGGGAGGGGGTCTCTAACCATTATAAAAATCTTTTTCAGATCTCAAAGCACTTGTATACAAATTTTCACACTGATCGGTTCAGTAGTTTCCGAGTCTGTAAGATTCAAACAGACAAATATTGGTTTTTATAGATCGATCTCCTTTCTTGATTCTGATTGATTTTACATTGTTTGTTTTGTTATAATTTCAAATTTTGATATGCGACCCAGATATCTCGTCCGGATTATTCATTGTTATTTTCAATTTTCATTTTTATATCGATATTGTTTCTACATTTTGATTTGTTCTGTCACGATTTTCAATCCTAATTTTTGTTTTTATGTCACGATCGTCGATTTTTATTTTCCATTTGCATCCTTAATGTGCATTTTAATTTTCGATCGACGTTTTCATATTTCCAGTTTTGATCTTGTTCTTTGACATTGTTGCTCGACCGGATTTCAAACTTAATTTTTGGTTCTTGGATCATGAATTTAAACCTTTATTTTTTAACTCTTTTTATATTTGTTTTGATTTTTCACGTTGGTTTTGTATCTTATATTTTGATCCTTCTGTTTATCTCTATTTCGCTTTTTGATCCTTGATTTCTCTGGGCTTTCATATTCCACCCTACCTTAATTATTTTTTTCATCTGAATTTTCAAAATCAATTGTTGATTTTTTTTCGGTCTGGATTTTCGATCGCGATTTTTGTTTCGATTTCTGAAGTCGATTTTCAATTTGTGGTTTTGAGTTTAGACTTCGAACTCCGATTTTTGACCTAAATTTTCAATTAAGATTCTTCATTTTTATTCTGAATCTTCATTCCTTATCGCGGGTTTCAATCTTGTTTTCCAGTGTAGGTTTCCAGTCTTGATTTTCAATCTCCATCATCGATTTTGGATCGAGATTTTCGATGCTAGAAAATCTAGATAGAAGTTCAACACTGAAAAACATTTCGTTTATCGTTCATGAATTTGTATCTGGATGTTTGACTTTTAATTTCGGTTTTCTATTCCTCGGCGAAGTGATTAGCATCTATACCTCATCTTAACACTGGACAAGCTACAAAAATACCCTAAAAGGTATTTGAGTAACTGCGACGGCACATCTCCCGTCTTACAGGGTGCAGCAGAAAATAATGCGAAAATGTTCACACTAGAGTATTGGGTTAATTCGTGTTGCTAGTGACTTATTTCTGTCGAAAGTGTATTTGTTTATGTTTACTTTCAAGTGCTGCATTGTTCTATTGCAAATTCGTCAAAATGTTCGCGAAAGAAGTGATCACCAGTTTGTTGCTCGCCCAGAAGAAGCCGAAAGAGATTGCCAAGGTGGTAGGGAGCCATTTGGCAACAGTTTACCGCATAAAAAAATCCCTGCAGGATAGTTCTCATCAGCAGAAGTCGGAAAGTGGACGTCCGCGCTTTGCACGCACGCCGAACGTAATCAAATCGGTCCGTGAAAAGATTGCTCGCAGCCCGGTGCGTGCCAGAGCCAGAGTGAAACGCCACTTGATTACGGACCGGGTCAAGGAATTACGAGTGACTCGTTCCAAGAGATTTCTTTCCTTGATGAAGAAGGAAGACATGATAATCTTGTTCTCCAACGAAAAGCTTTTCAGTATCGATGCTGTGGCCAACAGCCGCACGGACCGGTTTATTTCACCGCAGAAAATGGAGAACGTTCCGGAAAAAGTTAAATTCAAATTTCAAACCAAACATCCGGCTGGTGTCATGATGTTTGGCTTGGTGGCGTCCAACGGTTTGAAAATGCCACCTGTTTTCATTGATACTGGAGTTAAAATCAATACCGAAGTGTACATCGGTATGTTAAAACGTTGTCCTACAGCAGGATGGAGCGCCGTGTCACACGTCCAATCGAACCCAACAATGGTTGAACGATAACATGAAGTTTTGGCCGAAGGATTTGTGGTCCCCTAGCAGTCCAGATCTCAATCCGTTGGATTATTCGATTTGGGCATATGTTGCAGCACGAGCCTGCAAAACCCTGAAGTCAACCATAACACGCACTTGGCAGTCAATGTCGGAGGACTACGTCCGAAAGGCATGCTCCGGCTTCCGGCGTCGGCTCGAGGATGTTATTAATAAAAATGGAGGAAACATTGAATAAATTTGTTTAAAAGGACTTTATAAAGATAACTGCACTCGAAAATGTAGATATTATTGCTTGAATTAGTTGAAAATGGGATTTGAAAGAAATAGAACTAATTTTCGCATTATTTTCTGCCGCACCCTGTATTATTTTTAAGTATAATAACCTGTAGTACAATAAAATCAGAACAGCTTCATCATTCTCTTAACTAACTTTCATTGAAATAATCGCAATACAAAATTTGTTTAAATATATTTCTACCAAATATTGTCGGAATAATAAATAAACGGCCAACTAATAATAAGACAGTAGATTTTATTTTTGAATAATTCAAGAAGACTTTTCAGGATTCAAATTTTTTCAACTTTCCTAAACTAAGTATTAAGTTGGCCTGTAAAAAGTGTTACTCTCCTGAAATTTATCATGAGGTTCGTGAAATTTTTATTGAGAAGCTAGATGTCTAACATTCATCTCAAATTATCATTTAGTAAAATTTCCATGAAAAAACGATTAATTTCTTTAATAAATTCGACCAACCTCCTATTAAACTTATTTCTGAGATATTTATGTACTTTACAAAACTTTTTCCGTGTCTTCTTTGAATTTGTTGTACAGAAACATTTCTGCCGAGTATCTGTTAATCTCTCTCAAAATTCCTCAAAATCCCTTTCATTACGAAGGGTTCCCTCAGATCAAATTCTTACTTTGGAAAACATCATTTGATTTTCCACAGAGCGTCTATCAAGATCATTTCGGAACTCCCCCTCGGGACTGTCCTATGGTATAACTTTGTGGAAGGTCTTGGCCATTTAGCTACAATTAAGCCATTTAGCTCATACTCCTTACCACAACCATTTTGCTATCGCTCTACTTGGTTGAGCCACTTTGCTCCTACCCTCAACGTCATCAAATTGAGTAGTCCCCGACATCGGATCTACCCTTCTCCGACGGAGGATTCCCGACCAAAAGGGAATAACAAAATTGTTTCTAGTTTTGTTATTCAGTTACGCTGTTTTTATAACTGAGATTGCTAGAATTTAGATCGCGGATGTTGTTGTTGTGTGTGTTTGTGTATGTGTGTTTGTGTCTGTGTGTGTGTTTGTGTGTATGTGTTGACCTTTACAGCGTGTGTGTATGTGCGTACAATCCCATCGGCCGGCAATGGTATTATGGAAGAAATCTGTTTGCAATTATGTGTTTAGGTGGCCATTGTAAGCAGTTTTGATCTGGAAGTGTTAGCTCTACTTCAGATCCAGTAACCAATTTCAGATTGTCTGAAGAGTCACGCCCATTCTGAGGTTACTTTCACACGCAATAAGCACCGTATGTATACATGGCCGTTTTCATGTGGTTAACGGTTAAGTAAGTTCACTTCCAGGTTCAAAAATAATCAAACGTGGCGCGTATAAATTGTAAATAAATGTTATAACTGGTTGGATCTCACCATATTCCGTTGGTCTATTATAAGACTCAGTCTTCTGGAATTGCGTTGTTCTCTTTGCTATAAACTCGTAATTTTCGTAATATAACCCTTTTGTTGATCTTAAAGTGCTTCAACCTTCCTTTGATGTGGACCCTTCATTTTGTCGTCTAGGTATTTCTGCTTTTGAAGAGCTGACTTTAGTAGTGCACATCGAGACTTACAACGAATCATATGGCATGTGAGATTTACACGGTGATATTCTCACGACGGCCATTCAGAATGGTTCGACGGATGCATATGAGAGATCATTCTTGATGAGCTTCCACTCGTTTACCCCATTCCATAACGTTTACCCAAGCTTCATCTATAGTATCTCAAAAAAAGTTTATGCACACCCCACTACCAATTTACAATTTTATTGTTTTTCTGATGAAAATCAGTTCAATTTGATGATTGTTCCTTCATGATAAAAGAAAAGAAACATTTGACTACGTGTTGAATTTGGGAATATCAGGTCAATGATCTTTCATCGTATCTTGAAGTGATCATTACAAGCTGTTCATTTGGTTCAGGCACTTTTGAACATGGATGTGACAGCCTATTCACACATAAAATCTGTCGTGACCAAGCCGACAGAACGCGCGACTGAAACGACGGACAGGATAGAATAAAGGGTGATACGGTCAAAATTTGGTCAAGGGAAAACGCGTGTAAATCGGTGAAATCGTTTATTTAAAAAATCAAATTAAATTTCTTTTTCAAGTTCAATTAGTATAAAATTCCGGGCCTTACGCTTGACCCCTGCCATCAGATTTTGTACAGCCACCTTGTCCACCTTCTTCGCCGCAGAAAGCCAGTTTGCCTTGAACTGCTGCTCGTCCTTAACAGTTTTTTGGTCTTCTTTAGGTTCCGCTTGACAATAGCTCGAGTATTTCTCAATTGGGCGGAGCTCTGGCGTGTTGGAAGGGTTCTTGTCGCTTGGGAACCACCTGCACGTTGTTGGCGGCGTACCACTCCACGGCCTTTTACCGTAATGGCAAGATGCCAAATCTGGCCAAAACAGTACGGAACAACCGTGTTTCTTCAGGAAAGGCAGCAGACGTTTATTCAAACACTCTTTCACGTAAATTTCTTGGTTGACAGTCCCGGAAGCTATGAAAATGCTGCTTTTCAAGCCACAGGTACAGATGGCTTGCCAAACCAGATATTTCTTTGCGAACTTTGACAGTTTCGTGTGCTTGAAAATATCTGCTAACTTTCCCCTTCCTTTTGCCGTATAAAACTCCTGTCCCGGAAGCTGCTTGTAGTCGGCTTTGACGTAGGTTTCGTCGTCCATTACCACGCAGTCAAACTTCGTCAGCATCGTCGTGTACAGCCTCCGGGATCGTCGCTTTGGCCGTCGTATTTTGTTTATCATCGCGATTTGGAGTCACTGCCTTCTTGTAAGTCGATAGTCCGGCTCGTGTTTTGGCTCGATGCACGGTTGTAGACGATACACCAGCTTATTTGCGGCATCTCGGAGAGATAGGTTGGGTTTCGCTTGAAACTACCGGCAACTCTCTTTGTCGTCTCAGCGGCTTCCGGTTTTCGATTTCCCCGATCCAGACTTCCTGGCTGTCGACAAATGTTCCCCAAACACTTTAATTACATTTGTAACGGATGATTTGGCAACTTTTAGCGATTTTGCCAACTTTGCGTGCGAGTAGCTCGGATTTTCGCGATGCGCGAGCAAAATTTTGATACGCTGCTCTTCTTGCTTGGACGGCATTTTGACAACTGAAGAGTGAATTCCAAAATCAAAATAGGAGCAACATTCTACACACACACACACACCTTCAAAATGAGGGGTGTTCAGGTGTTTTAAATGCAAAATTGAAAGAAATACGTCAAGTTGATATTGACCAAATTTTGACCGTATCGCCCTTTAGTCCTATTTTACTGGAACCCAAAAAATCTGCAAATGTCGTCAAAAAATGCAGATTGGTTGTAGATTATCGAAAACTTAACAATGTTCTAGAGAACGATAAATTCCCACTTACCAATATAGAAAAAGTAATTGGCTCCCTAGCAGAAGCTTAGTACTTCTTGAGTAAAACTAACGGGATTCAGTTTATACCGAAAGAACTCAACCCACCAAACTGTCCGCAGCTCAGACCGATAGAGAGATTTTGGGCTATTATGAAGAGGAAGCTGAAGGTGAATGGCAGTGTCGTCAAAAACACCAATGAATTGAGATTCAAGTGGTATAAGATTGCCAAAACGATGGATGAGAATAATGTGCGCCAGTTGATGAAACGTATTCCGGGAAAAGTCCGCAAATTTCATCAAAATCGAGATGATAATTTTTTTTTGTATTTTCTCTCTAAAGTTCACATAAAGTCGAACATTTTAGTTAAAAAAGAATACTAGTTTGTTAATATTTTTACAAAATATGCGCAATAGTCCATGTTCCAAATCACACATTAGCATCTTATACTCCCAACGATAAAATACAAGTTATCACATGATTTAACTCTATATTAAAGCGTTCGGTATGGGAGGTCCATGCTTTCTTCTTTGAAGTAGTAGTCAAAGATGTCGTCAGAATGCTTTCAAGAATTGACTGCGTTAGTGTGAGATTTGATAAGATTAGAAATCTAGTTTCTTGGTGAATCCAGGTTTTTGATGAATATAGATGAGCATGATTGACCGCCCAAGTTTGCAACTCTGTTATTGCCAGATAAGCAATAATTACACAGAAAATCAACAGACGATGCTTGGGACTATCATACATCCTCAATGTGTTATGGCTAGTGATCCCAAACTAAGGCAATACCAGCGCCGGCCCATACCGAATTATCTGTTATCTACTCAGCCAATCGCAATGTTTTGAGATAAACTGGGCAAACTATTATAATGAGACATAATTCAATACAGACGTCTTTCAAATTTAGGAGTTAGCAAGATTTTGAAATGTGGACCGGAAGATTTGAATTTGGAGCTTTGTCAAAAATGCACTTTGCTTCAAACTATCAGTTATAAAGAAAAACTCTTGATTAATCTGGTTATTTGATCAAGCTTGGTTCTAGATGAGTAGATTTTTTTTCTGAATTTAGTTTCTACAGGGTGCGGCAGAAAATAATGTGAAAATTTGTTCTATTTCTTTCAAATCCCATTTTCAACTAATTCAAGCAATAATATCTACATTTTCGAGTGCAGTTATCTTTATAAAGTCCTTTTAAACAAATTTATTCAATGTTTCCTCCATTTTTATTAATAACATCCTCGAGCCGACGCCGGAAGCCGGAGCATGCCTTTCGGACGTAGTCCTCCGACATTGACTGCCATGTGCGTGTTATGGTTGACTTCAGGGTTTTGCAGGCTCGTGCTGCAACATATGCCCAAATCGAATAATCCAACGGATTAAGATCTGGACTACTAGAGGGCCACAAATCCTTCGGCCAAAACGCCATGTTATCATTCAACCATTGTTGGGTTCGATTGGACGTATGACACGGTGCTCCATCCTGCTGTAGGACAACGTTTTGGTCCTCTGATATGTTGGCCTTCACCCAAGGAAGTACTTGGTCATTTAAAACGGCGATATACATTTCGGTATTGATTTTAACTCCAGCATCCATGAAAACAGGCGGCATTGTCAAACCGCTGGACGCCACCAAGCCAAACATCATGACACCAGCCGGATGATTGGCTTGAAATTTGAATTTCACTGTTTCCGGAACGTTCTCCAGTTTCTGCGGTGAAATGAACCGGTCCGTGCGGCTGTTGGCAACAGGATCGATGCTGAAAAGCTTTTCGTCGGAGAACAGGATTATCATTTTTTCCTTCTTCAACAAGGAAAGCAATCTCTTGGAACGAGTCACTCGTAGTTCCTTGACCCAGTTCGTAATCAAGTGACGTTTCACTCTGGCACTGGAAGATGCATGCAGGTCTTCTTTGATGATTCTCCGCATGGATTTCTCCGAAATATTGACTTCCTTTGCAAGTTTTCTTATGGAACGCACCGGGTTTCGAACAATTTTTGCACGGACCGATTTGATCACGTTCGGCGTGTGTGCAAAGCGCAGACGTCCGCTTCCCGGCTTCCGCTGCTTAGGACCATCCTGCAGGGACTTTTTTTATACGGTAAACTGTTGCCAAATGGCACCCTACCGGTGCCTTTCGGCTTCTTCTGGGAATTTGAAAGTAAACATAAACAAATACACTTTCGACAGAAATTAGTCACTAGCTACTCGAATTAACGCAATAATCAAGTTTGAACATTTTCGCATTATTTTCTGCCGCACCCTGTATGTAAATCTTCATTCCTTAGGACTCTTGATTCTTGCTGAATCTAAATTAGAGTTTCTCCTAAAAATATTCGTGCAGACCTGGAATGGGTTATGAAACTATGAAATCAATTTTTTTTTCATAATTGTAAATTTTTTTAAATCATACCTAGCGATTGCTTTTCTGAAAAAAGTAGTATTTTTCATGAATGTACTCTAAATAGGGTAGGGAACGACTTAAGCACCCAGAGACCTCTTCAAACTGCAAGATGGCAAACGTTAACTATACAACGCTCATTTTTTTGCAGTATGGTGCTCCATCGAGTGAAGCACCATACTGCAAAAAATGAGCATTAGTAGGTTAACGTTACCGATAGCTGAACAAGTGCTCGGGTGTAATTCCTACCTAGTTGAAAATTTTCGAATGAAATTTTTTGACACCGTTTCCAATATATTCGCATACAAATTCAAACTTCTTATGTTTTAAGTTATTCGGATTTTATTAGTGATCATTTTAATTTTAAAGAAATGTATCATGGATCAATTACAACAACATATATTTGTGAATAAAACCAAATAAACCCCCTATTTCTGACACTTTTTCTTAAGGATACTTCAAATTTCGTAAACTTTACATTTCTTGAAAGCTTTAAATCCCAGGACCTATTCAAATACATTGTGCATGGTTGATATCGAGACATTAAGATCAGCGGCATGGATGCATTGCGATAAAGGCTGATTACAACTTTGGAAAGGGCTTCTTGTTGATTAAGAATGCGTTTGATATAATAAGTGAACTCAATTTGAGTGGGGAACCAGCCCAGGAAGCTGAAGGCCA
This sequence comes from Aedes japonicus, assembly GCA_034211315.2. Classification (NCBI taxonomy): domain Eukaryota; kingdom Metazoa; phylum Arthropoda; class Insecta; order Diptera; family Culicidae; genus Aedes; species Aedes japonicus. The sequence goes on along the minus strand of JASCZW010001042.1, from coordinate 70,638 downwards.
CTTTAATAAAGACATAAAAAAAACTTCATTTTGGCATAAACCATTTTTGTTTTTGAAATGATATTTAAATAATGTATGGTAACAAACATAACACGTACATCCAATTTTTTTTTCTCAATGTATTGCCTTTCTACGAAAATTCTTGCATACAACCTTTAACCATTATTTTCGAAGTTGATGAAAACCTACTGTTGAACTGTTTAATTTGTCACACTACTGTTTTTTTTAAGATTTTGAGACACTGTATAAAGGCTGACTAAAAGTAAAATGCTACGCCCCTCGTGCGCCACTAGCACGCCTCTAGTGTTGGGACTCGAAAATCTTTGACAGTGGTTTGCTAACACATCCATAGAGAACAAGTTTGCAAGTTTGATCAAAGTAGTCGATTGCGTTTCTGAACGCAACGTCAAATGGATCTCGAAAAAAGAAAAAATATTATGCACAAACAACTGGAAAATCCGAAGCAGTCCGGTTCCAAGCTGGTTAAAGGGCTGGAAATGCCGAAAACAACAGTTTATCCAGTGCTCAAAACCTACAAGGAAAGTCTGAGTGTGGAAAGGAATTAGCGAACCTACGAAAAACTGGAACCAGGGATCATCAACTGCGCAGCAAGATGTTGATGTGCATTCGAGCTAAACGCCAACTTTAAAACGGTGCGGAACATCCTTTCCAGGGAAGGACACAAGTCGTACAAAGCCAGTAAACATCCGAACCGACACATAAAGCAGAATTCAGAGGCCAAAAAGCGTGCAAGGCCCGGTCAAAAGTTTTACATCGTGACTGGACGTGGGGATGTGCCGGAAAGATTCAAGTTCGAGTTGGCAGACAAAGAAGGCCATGATTTGGCAAACGATTTGCAGTTGTGGCCTGAAAAGTGTGTGTTCATCCGCATAGCCATCGTTTGACCAGTTTCCACTACTCCAAGGTGGTTCTGGAGTGGTATGCTGCCAACAAGATCGATTTTGTCTTCAAGCTGATGAATCTTCCGAATTGCCCGGAATTTCAACCACTCGAAAAATACTGAACAATTACGAAGCAGCGTCTTCAACGAAGCGGCAGGGCTGTCGAAGATCCAGCAAATGCGGGCAAAATGGAAGAAATGCGCTGATTCCGTGTCCGTTTCCACTGTGTGGGCGCTGATGGACTCCATTTAGAGGAAGGTTCGAGATTTCGTTCGAACTGGAAAAATGTAACCAAGAAACTTTGAAGTTCTAATAAAAGTTCTGTAAAGCAACCAGAACTGGACTTATTAAACTTAATTAATCACAAATTACAGGTTCTTTTTTGTGCATACCAATAAACTTTTAGTCAGCCGGGCTTCAAATGGTGAGTTGACAACTTGGCAGGAGGGTGCGACCGACCTCTGGTCCTCACAAGTTCCTACCTCACGCCTCCACGAGTCATATGATCACAAAAGACTGCCAGCTGAAACATGGAGACGCTGGTTGGCGTAGCCTGGGCAATGTTGTCAATCCGACAATAGCGAAGTGAGGGGGTGCGACCGGTACATCATATCATAATTTTCCATTCTCATATCTTTCAGGTCTTCCAGGTCGTCAGGTATTACAAAATAATTTAAAATTTAAAATTCTTTTTTTTCATGGCGGTCATACATTGCCTAAATTTTCTGGTTCATAATGGATGCGCAAGTTTGTCTACAATTGCAACAAAACAGCAGTCGGCACACATGTAATTTTCAGTTCATATTACAATATACCCTCACTATATATTTTATCTTATAGGACATTGTTTATTCATAGCCTAATTCTGTATATTTCATTACATTTATTACGCCAGAAAGGTAAATTTCTCTCAGGTACCATACAGTTTAGGAGAGGAGGTCTTGCGGTTATAGGATGATCATCTTCTATTAGAAGCAGCAGTAAGAATGGGGATCAATTTTCAGCTGTATCTAGCACCGTCGGAGTGGCCTTCTCGAAAGTAGCAATGGATGTATATATAGATGTGTAGATACTAGTATGTGTTCCCGACCAGAAGGGAACAACAAAATTATTTCAAGTTTTGTTATTCAGTTACGCTGTTTTCATAACAGAGGTTGTTAGAATTTAGATCGCGGATGTTGTTAGAATAACTGAAATTCTAACAAAAGATCCTCTAGAGATAACAAAATTATAGCAAACTATGATATACATATAACATAAACAAAACAATCTTTGTAACAGTTTTGTTTCGATGTAGCAAAATCATATCAGCTAGTGTTAAAATTAATTTACTTTCTTAACGCAGCTTGTGCCTCCCTGGGCATTATATCATAATATGTTGAAAGTATGTTTTACAATTATCCAGATGAAAACGTCTTAAACAAATTCATATCATAATCAGTTAGTCGTAACAAGGTTTGTTATAATTTTGTAATTTTTATGTTATACGCTTCTGGTCGGGTTATTATATGATGCATGTTTTTTACAAGCTCTAGCATATTTTCATTAATAGAAATGTTGACGACTCTCTCGACCACTCAACCTTTAATTCCTTCATTATATTTTCCATTAAATGGCGTAATATGACATTAACATTTCAGTACACGATCATCAACTACTATTTGAGCGGTTCAGCGGAACACAGCTGTTCATCATTATTAATTGCATATCATAAATATAATATTATGGAAGAAGTAATAAAATAATAAATAAAATTTTAATTGCTTCAGTTTGGTGATCCGGCTGGTATAATTATTTTATTACATTATATCAAATAATAATGAAAATTAATAAATGCTCTTCATTCCAGAAGGTTACATATCTATATGTCATGATTAAATACGTAATAATATAATATTATGGTTTTATATACAATTGAATGCTTTATTGATATTTATACCTCAATGAATAACAAGATGACCTTCACATTCCAGAGATACAGTCACCCATCAGTGATACAAAGTGGTACGAAGCTGCATATTATTATTACTGCCTTAATATTATTATTTCAGCAGGTTAATTAATTTAGTTTAACATGGTTATCATAGGCTCGTGAACTCCAACTATTACATAATTTAACTAAATATCCTTATATAAGTTTTGCTCTACTATATATTCATATATAACATATTATTATTACATTACATCTATATTTATATAAATATAATAAATACTGGGTTGGGAGGGAGCACCAGGGTATCATTCAAGCTGAAACTGGACGATGGTTTGATTGACTGCCTGAGTCTAGGAGGGAACAAACAGTATCATTTCTTATCCTACCGATTCGAGTGTGGTGCTGCGAGTTCTACTCCAACAGTTTCAGGGAGAGTGACGCGCCCTTCTTAACAAGCCATCCTGTAGAAAGCTTAATGAGTATTGCGAATTGTGTTATTCGATTTGTTGGATCATATCGTTGGAAGGAGATTCTTAATTTCCCGTGGATTTCGTGTAAGTGTCTCTGCTTACGGGTCCACCCCTCCGTTTTTGGCCCTTCATACAGCGATAGTGCGAATTCAGATCGGTGGCCCAATTTGATCTTGCTATTAAGTGGAGCTGCATCCAAGCCAAGGGCTAGAGGGGATGGTGGCTACCATACATACATACATACATACCAATAAACTTTTAGTCAGCCTTTAATCTATTTCCTTGATGAATCAGTCGATTGCAGGTACCTTCCACGTTTTATGCGCTTAAACTATTGCTATTCAATGACAAACAACATTTTCATAAATAAATTAGATCTCTCATTCTCAGCAAAAACAGACCAAACAACGTACCTACTCCCGTGTAACTGCCACGAGAACAAGTGTTTTAACAGCTTGTAAAAATTAAATCAGCACAAATCACCCCCCAGACACTGCCACTCATCGCAGGATCCAGTTCCCCGAGCCCGCAGCAGGGTGTGTGTAATTAAGCCAAAACGAGCTCACCGGTTTCAAATAAAAGTCAACTCGAGTTGAGAAATTGCAACCCTCGAGCCAGGAGGGAACAATTCACCTGTGCAATGCAACGATGCCGACGACGAGGACGACGAGGACGACGTCGTCAGAACCCAGGGACACACCTTCTCCTCGTTAGGGTTAATTTTCAGAAGCACACAAAGTAGCGGTTGCACGGTACTTCTAGTCGAGCTGATATTGGAGTGAGTACATAATTTTCACCTTCAATCCTGGCAGCAGTCGGAGAGTTGAGTGGCACCTTCTGGACTGGCTTGAGGGAATTCAACGGTAGTCCAGAATGGCAGTTCCAGCTCCAACGGCAGGCAGGTGTTGACGATGGTAGAGTTTGAGGTTGACTTTTCCCCCAAAAGCAGCTTGTCTCTCAACGACGACGACGACGACGACGACAGCAGCAGAGGTTGGTTATAATCGTTAGTTACAAACTGTTGGTTCTATATGCAAGGGATCTCGTCTGGTCTAATTGCGGAATCAAGTGTCACAAAGAGGAGTTTGCCGGTAAGTCGGAACGAGGGTGGGGCAGAAGCAAATAATTCTAATTTGATAATATCACTGACTTTTGTCACGAAACATGATGACGATAATTGGTCGGTTGTTTAGATAAACTCTCTGCCCGGGTCGTTCGGCTTCGGTTCGGTTCGGTTGATGTGGTTTCTGGTAGACGAGGCCAGAACTGCTGCTAATAGCTAACAGCTAACGAGGTAATTATAAAGTTTTCAAGGAAAATGTGAGACCGATCACAGAATGGATAGTTTGATCTTTGTCCGATAAGCATTGCAAATTAATGAGACAGCAACGTTCATCAACCTACAGAATTTGCAATACAAAATGCATAACGATTCTTTCTGCAGCTTGGTCGGGCCATTTTTTCAGCTGTCGTTTCCATTTGTTGAGGAAAATAAATTCGATAAAAATAGTGAAAACATCAAAACTGTGATTCAACAACACCCTCCCCCCCAATGGAATCGTAGGGCGGAAATTGTGTTGCAAATTTGTTGCAACGGCGGCAGAATATCCAGCACATGTCGAACATATACCGAACGAACGAACGAACCCGAAACCGAAAAAGCCAGTTGGTTGGCCATCAATCTTTCACGCAATCACCTTCCCCCGTTTCGCAGCCATCCAAACCCCGGCCAGCCATCAGACACTGGCCAATAAATACCACCAGCAGCCAGAAGCCAATCGGTCAGAGCAGAGGGATAAACGTATACAAACACTCCCTCCCCACAACGACACGTACTATTTATTTGCGTTTGCAAAACAAATTTATCACGACGCTGATCGACGTGCCAATAATACGAATAAAATTTGTTTTAACAGTTGAACACTTGGCACCGTGACCAACGCCTGGGAATCACCGCGGGCCCCGCCTTGATTCCCCATGGCCAGAACATTTTCCTGTTTGAGTTGGTTGGGAAGAGTGTGTCGGGGAAATTTGTTCAACTTAAATAATGTGGACACTATGACCTAAGCCTGATTATAGGTAAGAGATTTCTTTTTCACTTACTTAAATAAATAAGTTAACGTTTTCACTTAAAGAAATATGTAAAATTAATATATAAGCCAAAGTTTGAAGCTCGATTGAAATTCTGACATATTTTAAACGCGCCCATTAATAAAGCCTGTCCACGTCAAATTAGGAATACCAAAATAATAGCAACAACATAAAAAGAGATATAAAGCTCGATTCAAAGTAAATCTGGACGCACGATTCAAAACACCACCGCGTCTCTGGTGATTGGAAAGAAAAACATTTGACAGGCATTTGTTGATGTTCCATTGACGAAGAAATCGGTGAAAAGTTTTTCTCGATTGATTGACGTATCTCGAAGTAACGGATCATGGAACTTGAGAAAAAAAAATTAATTATGCACAAACATCTAGAGAATCCTTCGTGGTCTGCCTCAAAAATAGCAGAAGTGTTAAAGTTTCCAAAGTCAACGGTGTGTCTTGTAAGCAAACGCAAAGGATACTCTGAGTGAGGATAAAACACAGCGCATCTAAAGGGCGAACACAAAATTATTGCGACACCGAAAATGTCATGCCAATTTTCTTATAATGTTTAGAATCAAACCAAAATTTTAGGGTAGTTTTATACATATATTTACTTCAAAAATCCAAAGAAAAGTTAATCGATGGAGCCTTGTGTGTAAAATTGAACGCATTTTCGCTTGATGCCCTCCATCAAAGTCTTTACAGTGTCATCCGGTACCAGTTTCTCAGTTTTTTTTTCCATTTTCTTAACAAGTCCTTCTCGTCTTTGACTGTCTTCTTGCTCTTCCGAAGTTCCCGCTTCATCATTGCCCAGTACTGCTCCACCGGGCGCAGCTCCGGACAGTTTGGCGGATTCATGTCCTTTGGAACAAAATGGACAGAATTGGCCTCATACCACTCCAGGACACTTTTAGAATAGTGGCATGATGCCAAATCTGGCCAAAATAGCGGAGCTTCGTCGTGCTGCTGCAAGAACGGCAAAAGGCGCTTCTCGAGGCACTCAGATTTGTAGATCTCGCCATTTACTGTGCCCTTTGTCACGAAAGGCTCACTCCTCAGTCCGCAAGAGCAGATAGCCTGCCAAATGAGATATTTGGAGGCGAACTTCGACATTTTCTTCTTCTTAAATTTGTCGTCCACATAGAACTTGCTCTTGCCGGCTTTTATATACGTTTCGTCGTCCATCACACAGCGGCCATATTTTGTCAGCATCTTCTCGTAGAGCTTCCGTGCCCGAGTTTTAGCCGTCGATTGTTGCCGCTCATCGCGGTTTGGGAAGTTCTGTACCTTGTATGTATGTAGTCCTGCAACATGCCGATCTTTTTAGCCAAATCACGGCTTGAGACGTTGGGATTTGCTTTAATCATCCGCGTCACCTTTCCCTCCGTCTTTTTGTTCCCCGGTCCCGGTTTTCTTCCAGCTCCTTTGCCGTGCTCGAACGTCAACCGCTCCTGGAACCACTTCAACACTCTGGAGACGGTTGAATGGTGAATGTTCAACATTTTTCCCAACTGCCAGGTCTGTGGCAGTTGGTGCGACAGGTCAGGAAATTCCAGGTGTTTGGAAAGAATTTGTTCTCTCGACTCGCCGTTGGTTCATCTCCATTTTCGTTGAATCGAAAAACACGACTTCGAGTTTGACAGCATGTAAACAATACACATCAATGAGAAAGTATGCAAAATTTGGTTGATTTTTACCCAATGGTAAAAAAGTTATGCCCTGTTGATTGTGTCGCAATAATTTCGTGTTCGCCCTTTATCATAGAAGCGGCACAAGGGACAAGGAGCTGAGGAGAAAGTTGTTGAGGTACGTGAAAGGCAATCCAGGTGTCTCCATACGTGATTTGGCAAAGAAATACGATTTCAACTTTCCCACCGTGCGTCACATCCTTTCAAGAGAAGGATATAAGTCTTTTTTGCCAGTAAACATCTAGAACGCTCGCTGAAACAAAATTTAGTGGTCAAAAAGCGAGCACGATTACTATACGAACGAGTTTTGACGAAATTTGATGGCTGTATTTTAATGGATGACGAAACATATGTCAAAATAGATTATAAACAAATCCCCGGATGAAAATTTTACCTGTCAACTGGTTGTGAAGATATTCCTTCAGGTATAAATTTGTTTTTGCTGATAAATTGGCTCGGAAACTAATGATTTGGCATGGAATCTGCAGTTTTGGTCTTAAAACCAAAGTTTTCATCACATCTCACACAATGCACTATGGTCCAGATCACGAATTTACAAGGAAACATGCTCCCAGCGTCTTAACTTGAAACTTTACAGCAAAGTGATGTTCTACAACATGGTTTGTATCACTAAGGCCCATTTTTTTGTGTTGATTAAAATTAGGGTGGTCCCCATTTTCACGGCATTACAAAAACTAACTTTTTTATTTGCAGAAATAGACTTTTACACTCTTAAGCAAAGTTGTTGCGCAAAAAAATTCATGGACTTTTCACATCCGTTTCATCCATAACACACATATTTCATGTATAAATTTGTTTGTAGCTTAAAAATTGACCGATTTAGAGCAATTTTCCCTCAGCAACTTAGGGTGGACCATAAAAAATGTTTTTTTTGCCCTTACTTTTTTATTTCAATTTCCATTGTAAAATTTTGTTTCTTATGCATGCTTTCAGGAATAAAATGACCGATGCGAGTCATGCACTTTGGAAGAATTGTTTCGCTTCTAATCATAAGTTGTGTAATCATCTTCATAAATCAAGGTTCTATTTGAGAATAACAATAGTGTAGTGAGTACATCCACCAGGTCCTATCCCCGCTCTTCACATCCACACTTGGTTCGAATCTCGACGTTGGTTTTTTTTTTTGTTTACATTAAGTAGATTTGCCAGATTCATGAATAATGTTATTAGTATCAGGAATTCAGCTCATGGTTTTAACCCGATCAAATCATGATTTCATTGCGGTGGTAAAATAGTTCATGATAACAGGAATATTGTTCATGGTGTATATTCATAACACAAAAACACAACATATGCATGAAATCATGACCTGTTTTTCTCATTTGGAAGAACAAATTATTTCCCGTGCAATGTAAATTTCGTCACCAAAGAGATTAATCCTCCGAATCGCCCTGAGCTCAGACTGATCGAAAAATATTGGGCAATTGTCAAGCGAAAACTTCGAGGATGCGGTAAAGAAGTGACAAATGCACAACAAATGCGTTTAAAGTGGAATAAGTTTGCCGGTACAGTGTCACTAGCGACTGTGCAGATCACGATGGCATTGATCACAAGTATAGGCGACAGTTCGTTTGAAACGGTAATACATATGTAATAACTTGTTATTGATTGTTTGTGAAAGCTGAATAAATACTCTTTTGTTTGACGATTTGATCATACACGGTTGTTTAATTCTTGAGTTATGATCACTTCAATGCGTCCAAATTTACTTTGAATAGGGCTTTAATTCAACAAAACCGATTGTTTATTTCACAATAATAGAGTTATATCTACATTAGACACAGTTGATTAGGATGTTAATCCTTCTTTTTGTAAAATTCTCGGCCTTTCTCTTAAACATCTGCCATCAGGTTCCGTACGATATCGTCAGATACGCCCGCCGTGACGATTCTCCATCTTCTCTTGACATCATCGGTACCAGTTGCTTTCTTCTTAGTTTCGAAGAGTTCCGCTTAACTACAGTCCAGTACTTATCTATTGGGCGAAGCTCTGGACAGTTTGGTTGATTGGCTATTTTTGACACGTATTTGCGCTCTTGTACCTTATACTATTGTTACCCTCCTACTGTAACTCCCTCTCTCTAAGGCAAAAGCCCAGGTCCCTGGTCTAAAGCCACGGGGACCCGTGTGGGGGTGGGCTATCCACCAGCCTCTTTTGTGGCGACTAGCTCGAGCTTGAAAGCCGGAGCTCGCAAGGTCGGCTCTGGGCAATAATGAGGGACACTGATCAAAAGGCAAAACACACGGTCACTCTAGCTTTAACTTTATTATTCACTTAATTACAAGTGGTTGGTGTGAGTGTGTAGTGTGGATGGTCGGCCAGTGACGGTGGGATCTGGCGGGAAGGGCGATGCAGTTGATGAGGATCGGCATGGCCGGATGATCATCCGACTCGGGGTTAGCACTCGTTCCACGAGGTGCTTGGAAAACGGCCGGTTTTAGCGGTCGGTCCACTTACACGTGGCCACCGCGCGGGGAACTGCTACTCCTGTTCCTAGTAGCCAATACCGGATGCGGATACTAGGCTACTGCCTATCGCAGATTCACGTGGTTAGGCGGGAGCTTGGCAAAAATACCAATGGGTCCTATTCCGTTCAGGGATTGGGGAAGGAATTACAAGCGTTGCTACCGGATTACATGGTTTGGCGTACTTTATCTGATTCTGAAATTTATGTCCTAACTGCTACACTTTTCCACTATTTCTTCAATAACTGTTTTAACTATAAATTTGCTAACTTTTTCTGGGCACGATCCGCTAGCTGAAGTGGGAAAGAACTTGTATGCAGTATCCATCCGGTAGCCAACCTTTATTTTCCCAAGTGTCCCAAAATTACCCCTATTTGATCCTTTTCCGCTTTGTCTTATCTCAAAATTACATCCAATAGCCCCTTATTGATCCCAATCGATTAGTGTTTTCATGATTGTAGTTTGTGGATATATTGCATATGGTGTATAACAGTTTTTAATCTGACCGTTTACGGGTGTATACTTCTCCATTTATTATAAGCCATCCTATCTAGAACCTTTTTTTAAATCTACCTATACATATTAAAATCATCGATAATATCATCATCTTACTCTACAAATCATCATCTTTGGTTATCAGTTAGAACAGGTACATATTTCCTCTATTGCAGTCCTGTGCATGATGAATGAGTGCTCTAAAGCTTATATTTTATAGCAATCCTCTCGTAGTGTACTTGTATCATGGGGCAAAGTACCCAAATGGTAACACCATTCCGAGCAGATTTCGCATAGTGACAAAAGGCCAAATCAGACCAAAACAGAGCTGGAGAGTCGTGGCTCGTCGATCCTTTTTTTGCAGACACTATATTTCGTACACACCCTTATTGATAGTGCCGAAAATTTTAGAGACGAAACTTTTAGATTTCCGACCACAACTACATATGGCCTGCCAAATCAAATACTTCTTTGGGAATAAGGATACATTTTTAGTCCGGAAATGCTCGGCAACAGCAGTTCCTTACATTGCGGTATAAAAACGACCCGGAAGCTGTTTAATGTCTTCGACTCATGTACGTTTCGTCATCCTTTATGATACAAGAAAATGTTGGCAAAAAATTGGTATGAAGCTCCTCAGCCCGACTTTTTGCAGTGAAATTTAGTTTGTCATCACGGTTAGGCACCTATTTCACTTTTCTTAAGCTATCAGTCCTTGCCTCTGCTATTCTTTTTGAACGAAGAATTGTGACTTCCCACCTTTCGCACAGAGAGATTGGGACTTTTCTCAATAATGGCAACCAGCTTCTTGTCCATTTGTCGGGAGCATACTTTTCGACTTGGTCCTCTTCCAACCTTCCGATCCACAGTCAAGCGCTGGTCAAATGATTTGAAAATGAACACAAAACACGGTACTTTTCGGTGGTTTTAGTTTCTTGGCAAGATCGCGTACCGATAAATTTGGATCATTTCACTTTATTCGACGCCATTTTACTGAATGTAACAAGAATGTGAACATGTGAATGCCATACAAGTGAAACGAATCTTAAACTTCTTCAAATTGTCATTTGCGGGAGTGTTGGCAGCAGTGAATACTTGAATTGCAGATTCAAGTTCCTGCTCCTGAGTGAGATCCAATTGACCTACTGGGAGGTACGGGCTTGGTCGTTGCTGGTTGCCGTATTTAGCCATTTTTACAAATTTACCACATTCTTCTTTGATAAATTTGAAAAAACCGCGATCTAGAGGGTGTCCACAGTTAAATTGCATCACTTTAAACTCGTCCTCAAAAACAAGTCTCTCGACCGATTGTCATGAAATATTGAGAGAATAAAATACAATTTATAATCTTGCTTTAGATATTTTGACAATGAAACTCACGCAGTGTGAACAATACACGCTCAGGTCATTTCACCCAAAATCTCGTTGAAATCAACCCAAAGGTCGAAATGTTACAGCTTATTGAAAGTGATGCAATTTACCTGTGGACACCCTTTAGTACACCAATTCGAGTCTGCTGGATTTCTTGGCACGCCGGAATCACTTGCAATTCAGAAATTCATCGACTAGTTAATGACGCCATGAGGCAACAGGCCATCGAAGTGCCAATTCCAGGAGAAGATACGTAGAGGAAAGTGAAGCAATCGACACGCCTCCGGTGAGATTACCATTGGTATGTGAATAGGGAGTCAAAGTTGAGGGAAGTGAAGGAAGATACCTGCAGGTGTTTGCAAGCACGGCCGACCAGCGTGTTCTTACACGTTTAAGAATCGGCCACCCGTGGTTAACACACTCGACACTTTTGAAGAAGGAGCCAGCCCCTGATTGTGAACGGTTAATTCTTGAATGCCGGAAATTTGTAAACGGAAGGCAGAAAAATGACAATAGAACAGAGGAAAATACAGAGCAGTAAACAACACGGATGCTAACTGTTCTGAGAGAAGCAGGACTATCTAGAAAACTGTAGCGGGATCAGGAAATGGAATAAGCAGATGAAGAAAACGAGGAAAGTTGAAACGTGTCTGATGCTAATCCGGACGGACGAACAGAAGCGAAGAAAGAAAAGACGAAAAAAGAAAAACTGAAGAAGAATAGTGGAGAAAGAGAAGCAGAAAAAATGGCGGATGATGAAGAAGAAATCTGATGCAAAAAGCTACGATTACTTACATATACATTTACACTGTCTTCAACTAGCGGTTGTACAGAACATATGAACATTGTACATAGAGCAAATTATAACGGACAACTTAACCTCCCAGCTAACAAGTTTGGACAGTTTTTTGCAATAAGTTCCACAGGCTGGAGCTAAAATCGAACCCTCACTTCATGTAAATCGCCTGAACGCCAGTAACCGCTTCTCCACCGTTGACTCATTTTTGAAAATCTCAGACCCCCCTTCCCCTCGTAAACTTTTCTCCATATATATTTTTTTTTTAATTTTGTATGGAGCAAAGAATTAAGTCAGACCCCCCTCTCTCCAGAAAAATCTTCATGGTATATGAACAGCCCCAAACCCACTAGTCCACTGAAGATAAATTAAAGAAATCATGAAAAGAAGTCGTAGAAAAATTTAACATATAAAGCAGAATAAACTAAAGGAGACACAGCGGAAGAATCAAATCAAAAGCAAATAACATGAAGTAGAAACATGTAAAAAAAAAGTCGAATAAAATGAATAGTGAGGCGGGTGAAATGGAAGAATAGAAGACGACAAAGAGAGACGGAAGGACAGAAGCACCAAAAGTTTAAGCACTAGTGAAAGAAGAGAAACGGAACTAAAATGCAGAAGAAGACAAGCAGAAGAAGCCAAGTGGAAGGAAAAAAGCTAAAGACGAGAAAAAAAGAAACAAAAGTAGGAGAATCACAAGAAGTAGGAAAACATGAAGAAAACCAACGAAGGAATAAAAGGGGAAGAGAAGTTGCAGAAGGAAAGTTTAAAAATTAGAGTTGATAAGGGCATGAAAACCAGTTGGAAAGAAATACTGGACGGATTGTATATGCAGATGTTGATAGATGAGATAATTCCGTATTACATGAAAGTGTAAAGTCTCATGAATAAAAAAAACAAAAACCACTAATATGCAAATATTATAAGATGGTCATCAATTTTCGACACGCAATTCTGCACTGACGAAAATATCATGCAAATAGAGCAAAATATGGAAACGATCCGCCAAACCTCCCAGGCACACAACAGAAAACTAACTTGCTTGGATTCAGTTGAGTCACAATCAAGTTATTTCTGCTGATTTGCAACAAATGTGCTGCTAGGACAGCGACCATGCTTAACGATGATGCCTGCGATGAATGGTTTTGGAATTAGAATGCTCTAAATGAGAAAACAAATATGGAAAGAAGTGCAGAAGAAGGAATAAAGAGAAGCAAAATAAACTAAATAGAAGAGTGGTGCAGCAAACATAGATTAAGAGCAAACTATCGGTAGAATAGTAGAAAAGTAGGAGAACAAGTAGAATGCAGCTGACTTGAGAAAAAAGCAGAAGACAGGATGTCGACAAAGTAAACATAAGAAGATAACAGAAATGTGGAGAAGAAGAAAAGTGGTTAACAGGTGATACGATGAAAAGGGGTCATGGTAAAGCTCGAGGCGACATTAGGTAGAAGCAGCATAATGGAGCAGGAAAACAGGATGAAGAATTTATACCTAAAAAGTTAAAAACAATAATAGCAACAGTGAAAAACTAATTCGAAAAGGCGAGCTGAAAACAAAAATTGATAGAGGAGAAATAGAAGAGCAGAAACGGATGAAAAAATTTAAAGAAAAGGAGCGAAGTAAATGAGAAAATAATTAGATGACGAGATCGCATGAAATGATAGAAGACATAGAAACAGAGAAGAGAAGCAACAGGATGGAAGCAAAATAAAAATCAAATATAAGAACAAAAATCATGAGCTTGCACTGTCATAAAATGAATACACCAACTGACATGAACGCACCATGGTTAAAAGTGTCACTAGGTTGCATAGGTTCACCAACATGTGAAAGAAAAAATCGCAAAGAATAATATAAAAAAATAAGCTAAAAAAGTCTGTAACAAAACGAGCTTCTTATCTCAACCCACAGCAATCTCAATTCCACATCAACTTTCCAAAAAAAAACTAAATCAACCAAATTGCAACCCAACCACCGAACGGAGTGACAATCACATCAACCACGAACAGAACAGGATCATTCCATCGCCGATTCCGCCCTTCAACGCACGGAAACAATGGCCCACATAAACTGCAGACAAATTCCCCCGCGGTCAAGATGATCACCGGAATCCTGATTAGCCGGGCAGAGTGGAAAACTTTTTCCATCACCAACTCGGGACAGAACGCAATCTCACACGCAATCGGCCGAGGAAATTAAATGGTGGCATCAAGTTCTCTCCTATACACAAGGGGGAAGCAGCAGCAAGGACTAACTTTCCCGTCCAAGATCAATCGAACGTAATTGAGCCTAGCAATTGGGGAAGTTTTGGTTTCACACTTCTAGGCTTCTCGTGAAGAAGGGGGGGGAGGGGGCTGCTGACCATCTCGGCGTGGAAGGAGGGATTAGAAAACTTCACCGTCCGTGATATGTGGCAATCAAAACTTGACCATCTCCGACGGAACGAATTCATCACAGCTTAACGATGATTTAGACTGCAGGGTAGAAGAACGGCAGCGAATCAAGCTTGTATATCATCATATGAGGATATCAAATTGTGACACCTCAAACATCTATCAGTTTTGCAACAACGCAGCAGCTAGAACCGAAATCAACACACAACCCACTTTTCACAATTTTCTCCTGCAGGCATAGAATTAATTCAATAATTAATTAACCGGAAAATTAGTTGTCTTGCTCCGAACGATGTGCTCTCTACATATGCTACACTTGTGATGCTGAGCAACTGATATGGCACGATTGATACGGTTGTGCTTTCCCGGGAAGAGCCAATTTTGACAAGATAATTTCAACCACCAAAACACAACTCCTTCGTCTGCTCAATTTTCACTCAGTGACTGTAAGTGCCAGACAGCTGGGTGAAATGTGCGTCGTCTTTCATTTGGTTCAGCTCAAAAGGGGAAAGGGAGACATAATTACAAGTAGCAGACGGAGGAAGTTCACCACCAGCTCCCTTGGGCACAGGAAAAGGGCAGATCCAGCAACACGACGACGGTGACGGCGACAGGAAGTGATCCGTGATTCAATTATCAGCTAATTTATAATTGAGTACTACGGCAGCGGGATACAGAGAGTGGCTTCTAATAAGCGTGGAATTCTGCGGTAACGATAATTAGTGTTGTGATTTTGTTGATGCTCCACCTCGAAGATGAAACAGTAGGCCGAAATTGGGTTGATTGCAAGTGACAGGTTGTGGAAAATTCGAATCCTGCTAAAGCATCGACTGGGATTTTCTCTTAAAGAAACAAGCAGAAAATTCGATATTCGACCCAGCTGGTCCACTTACCATTTGCCCCCCCGCAACCGAAACGAACTCTGACTCCCCAATAGAAGTTCCATTCAACCAGCGCAGGTAAGGCTAAGTAGCTTCTTCACTTTCCACCATTGTGGGTTCGTTACACAACGGTGCCGATGGAAGCTTTGCGGCAGTCCCCTCAGAGTGGACACTCACACGGTCGGAAATCTCCTTTGCTCTTCGTGCTCTTGGGTTGGAAGAAGGGGGAAAAGTACACGGTACATGAAAAGGCAGATTTATGGAACCTCTAGCAGCAAAAGTTTTGTCATCTTGTTTTACAATACGGACTTGAAATAACATGAGCATGAGCATAATTGACCGATCAAAGTTGTTGCTCCAATATTGGCAGATCAGCTGTAAATCCGCAGAGAATCAACAAATGATGCTTTGGGAAAACTGAGTGTAATAACTTATCCTAAATAACACGGTCGTATGCAAAAACCCATTGATGGGTGAAAAACCCCATTTCCGCTAGAAGTGCCTCTACCCATTCAATGCATAAATTGGGTTTATGGAAAAAGCAGTTTATATCACAAAATGAATATTTTTTTTTTTAAATATACCCATTTTTGCATAGAGGCTATGTAGCAGTTTGGAGGATTGTAATTTTATGATATCCATGATCAATCCAAAAAGGCATAAAATATTAAATAAAATACTAATACTTAATGTAGAAGGAGATGTTCACTCATCACCATGAGGCACCAAGAGTGGACAGTAATATTTGCTAGAATGAAAGATATGTAGAGAAAGTGTTGAAAGTTCCGTCAGTGTACGGTAAGTTGAAAATAGAATGAAAGTATTGAAAATTGAGCGAATGGGCATGGGTAAAGTAGTACTCGAACCAAGGACGTTACTATTGCCCAACATCCCACTGCGGGGTAGCTCAAGGTACGGACGAATCCGCCTCCTCAACGGGCAATAATAACGTGATGGTTCGCGCTCAAGTACCACTGATAGCTTGTGATAGTTTCTAGAGGTTGTTTGTATGCACCCTGTTTTGATGCGCACATGGGACAGGAACCCCCTCCTTTTTTGAGTTTGTTTTTATTCGCAACGTCTGAGATCACTCAAGTTTTTCACCAGGTTGCCCGGAAGAACAGCTAGACAAGGGAGTTGGTTGCCTGGCCGCTGTGATGTAATTTCTGGCTTCAGAAATTCTTGCGTTTAAGAATTGTTTCATCGAACCTGCAGAAGGGCATTAACAAAATGGATCGTAGTTAATGGAATGAATGTGAACAGTGTTGGTGACTGCCGAAAAAATCAGTGAACATTATTTATTCTTATCCGTGCTTGAAACAACCGTATCGATGATTGTATTGGTAAAGGCATCATACGCAGGAACTCAGAGAGTGAACAAGATTATACGTTTTGTAGATTACTTCATTCCACCACGCAAGTCAAATGGACAACAGCTCTGCCTACTTGTGATTCACTCTTCGTTGATTGAGTGGCTATGGAAATACGACCCAGTAGGATCGCCAGATGATAATGTTCGGAGACGAGAGATGATAGCATTCATTTGAACAGAATCTTTCATTGTCTTTTGGTTCGAATGACAGTGTTGGACGTTTTGTTAAGTATGTATCGTCTGGGAAAAATCGACCTACTCGATTGATTTTTTTAATTTTTCTGTCACAGGTAGCCGATAAGTTGTGACAATTTTTCAGGACTATTGACACAATATGTTATGAACATTACAGAAACCGACTGAAACTGATCGAGTCGATAACGGAGGTCAACTGTTAACTATAATGTTGATACGTTTCCAAATTTCTTTGAAATATTACATCATGTAGTAATTCGGGACTTTCATCAATTTAGCTGTCAGTTTTGAGAGCTGAAGAACAGGTATTGACATTTCTCTAATGTTTTTGTTAATCAGAAAAACTCATTGGGGCGCTGTGCCAATGTTGCGATTTGAAATACGTTGCGGGGAAGTTATTGATTAATATGTGGACAAGTGTCAATATACATATTTCAAAAATGATACAGAAGACGGGTTATTATCTAGTCATCACCAATTTATACGTGATGATACTGAAGCTATTGACAGTACTACATAATTCTTTAAACATTTAACATTCAAGGTTGCTGTATAGATATGCGTTGATCGGTCTCACTTTAACGATTTTATCTTGAAGTTCTCTGACCTTCTGTTAAAGCATTCAATCTTTTTCCTAACCTTCTGGTATCCTGAGTAGGGACTTTTTCAGAATCGAGGATTTTATTTTTCTATTTTTGGAGGATTCTTTGAACTTTGGAAGAATTCTCAAAACTTTTTTGATATTGATGATTTGCTAAGCATCTTGTTTTTGATACTTCTCTGCTAAACCTCAGCGAAGTTTTCTTGACGATCAAATCTCTCAAACGAGGTGAGATGGAATCCAAGGAATTGTGATTCCTACATGAGGTTGTGTCCTAGCTCAAAGAACGATGGGAACGGCTGGGGTGTTCACCATATTTTTATATGGTGCCATGAGCAATGAATATCATTATGGTCATATGAATGATTTTAGTATTGACTGCTTCTTCTGTTTGCCAGTGATTTTCCCTTGAATTTCAGGGAAACTCTTTTCTGATCTTCGACAAAGCTCTTTGCTGTCAAAATTCTGGGATGTTTACTCCTGAAGTTTAATCAAGTTTCCTTATGAACGTCTAGACAGTCACTCCTGATTTTCTTGTAGATATACATCTAACAACCCAACCTCACCTTCCAGTGTACTTCCAGAACAGTTCATAATTTTTTTGCTGAACTTAGTTACTGTCTAAACGAGTCCCATCCCAAGAAAAACCTCTCCATAACTCTGGGAAAATTCTCTCCAGAATTTCTTGGAAAATATTCTTAAATTTCTTGGAAGTTTGTTCCTAAATTTCTGAGAAGTCCTCTTGGGAACTTTATGATAGTTGTCTTCTGAACTTCGGATAAGTTTGCTCCTGAATCTCTGAAAAATTCCAACTTTAGCTACTAGTAAGTATCACACATACTTCTGAAAAGTTTCATCCTGTTTTTCTCAGAAGTAACTACCCAAACTTTTGGTATTCCTGAGCTTCGAGACTTTGAGCTTCGAGCCTCATTTTGAACTTCTGAAATGTTCGATTCTGAACTTCAGGAAAGCTCTCTAGCACTTATGATTGATTACGAGTTTATTCTATTTGAACATCCGATAAGACTCATCCTGAACTCCGAGGAAAATTTTATCAAAACTTTGGGAAAGTCTGCTGTAGAATTTCTAGGAAAATTCCCTTAAATTTGTTGAAAGTTTCTTCCTGAACTTCTAAGAAGTACTTTTTTTGATCTTTTGGGAAGTTTTCTCCTGCCCTTATGTTAAGTTTGTTCCTGAAATTCTGAGAAAATCTTGCTCAAACTATTAGAAAGTACCCACTATTCTTCTTGAAAGTTTCTTTCTTTTCTTTGAAGAGGTTTTTTCATGAACTTTGAGAAATCCTCATTCTGAAATTCTGAAATTCAGAAATGTTTTCTTTTGGGAAAGCTATCTAGCATTTCTGGAAAGTTACATTGGGAAGTTTTTTTTGGAACTTCTGATAAGCCTTTCCCTGAACTTCAGAGAAGTTCTGTCTTGAATTTCCAGGACGTTTTGAGCAGTGTTTGTTTCTGAACTTGTGAGAAATATTAGATAATGCCCTCCCTGGTTAGTTTCTTCCTGAACTTCGGGAAAGTTTTTTTTCCTGACGTCTGAGAAAACTCCAAAACTTCGGGAATGTTCCAAACTTCCAGGAAGTTGTCTCCCCTAAACTTCTTAATGAAGCTCTGAGAAGTCCTCTCCTGATTTTCTGGGAAGTTCTGTCCTTAACTTTTGGGAAATATGATCTTGAACATCGAAGATGTTCGGTCCTAATTTTTTTGGTATATTCCTTCTTGAACTACTAAGAGCTTTTCTTTCTATGCTTCAAGAAATCAAGGACTAATTTCATAAAACACTTAACTCGTGCGTTGATTTACTAATCCCATGTTCAAATGTACAGAAATAAGGCGTTTAGAAGTGCCTTAGGAAAAACCCAAGGTTCTGAGATTAATTTAAAAAGCTCATCACATTTACTACTGTTCTGAGTTTCCGTCTGGGTTTGCGAACTACTGTTAGGATCACAAACGAGAAAATGAAATTTACTTTTTGTTATTCCGACTCAAGGTTCATTGGTGGTTCTAATGAATTGAGCTCTTGGTTCCTACCACTCTCTGTTGAGCATTAGTTTTGCTGGCTCCATGCCACAAAGCTTACGATATCCACATTAAATTTAATTAGTTCAATGAGCTATTCAAACTGACGGTAATTTGTTTTGTTTTTAATAAGATTAGACATTTTTTGCTAGAAGTAAATTGTTTTTCTTGTCACTCACCTGCAAAAAACCTGGTTTAGTGTATTTCTTATCTTACTAAACAAATTACCATGAATCGATAAAAATCGCAGATCAAAACAAACTCTTAAACGACAAAATGTGACAGATCACTCACTAGTTTCTGAGCGAGTCGACCAACTCGACAAAATTTCGTCGATCTCGACATCTGCAATAGCAAAATCGCTCTGTCGAGCAAAGTGACGGTCGACTCGATTTCTATAATTGGCCCCATAATATCCATATCGTCGATTATCGGTCGTTGAACAAACATTAGCTTATTTTCTTTTTCAACAAGAATGAATAAATTTTTGTTTTCTGTCATATGAAAAATCTTTGAACCAGACAGGGAAGCCACTGCATCCGTACCAAAACAGAAAATACTAGCCTAAAGAAAAACATGTCACCTTCTATTAACATTTGGCGTTTAGTTGCTACATATTTCCTGTTTTTCCCACTGTATATACTGGCTACACTCTGCTTTTCGGCTTCCGATCCGTTTTTGCTCTGAACGCGGTACCACACAATCACCAAGTGATTTGATCGGAAGTTTTGAGCACTAGCACACTATCGAATCAGGAAACGAAAATGAATCACCAACAGAAGCCAACGAACGAATCAACAAATTCTAGGGTTTTTTTTTCATTAGGGCGAATCTACAATTGAGAGATTCTCTCCGGGCTCGCTCTCTTTCATTCACAACAGCGCCATTAAAAAACTTTCGAGGGATTCTTTTGTACAGATCGAAACACAACAGTGCTGGCTAGCATACTCTACAAATAGAAGAATGAAACACGTAAAGGTGATTGGTTTATGAATGAAAGAGAGCGAGCCCAGAGAGAATCTCTCAATTGTAGATTCGCCCTAATGAAAAAAAATCCCTAGAATTGTACAAGCAAGCAGTGATGAACACGCATACAATTGGCAGGCAACGAAATTCATGCTATGTTCATTCAATGCGTACCCTGGCTCAACCGTTTTCGGTTTGAGAGGTGAAGCAGAATTTCTCATTGTGTGCGTCTATTGAATCAAAGAAGAGCGTGCAACGAATGATATATGAAACGATTGGAACCATCTTTGAATGTGAGAAGACATGAGATGAATTTGAGATGACAAGTAATGGATATTGGATTTCTAACAGATAAGCACAACCTTATTTAAATAACTCTGTTGATCTGATGGCCTTATTTACGCCAAACAAACTTGAAAAAACGTTGTTGTTAAATGCAACCTGCGTCAGCGTCGGCGGTGTAGTGGTAAGCGTGACTGCTACTTGGTGCCCCAGTGGGTCTGGGTTCAATCCCAGTCTAGGGGCCTGAGTAACTCTGAGCAATTATGAGCATCTCTTATTCACTGGATTCATATTGTGCATTCCTACCTTTTTGTAAAGCTTGGTTTTGACAGTGAAATTGCATAATCAAAACAAGAAAGTTCTGTCGTGAATGATTACCGTATCAACGTGGTGGTAATCCTCACCCACTAGTCATCATAACCTTAGTCCCCTAAAACATCAGTGCTCATGTCCCAACCGACTGACAAGCTCCCACCCAAGAAGAGCCTGGATACAACAAGGATACACCTTTGATCCATCCCAGAAAAGCTGATAACATAGGAGTGCATCAACTTTTTTTGCTTCGTCACTCCCAACGACCTATAAACATTTCAAAATACATATGCTTTCTCGCCAAGGAAAGCTTTCCACGCAATCCTATCCAACATCCAAATCCAGGAGCCTATGAAGGTCGCATGAGTTCACAACACCTTCTTAGGTAGACAACTAATCAACACTTCCCTCCCATCCCTTGCCGATCATAAGGACCTGACCTGGTGTTGTGCAAAGAGATCGATGGATGAGGAGCCTGTCACACAGCCAAGGCAACTCTTCTGGGGCTTCCATCGTCTTTACTACCAGCGCCGATCAAATGAGGAAGTGGTAGGAATGTGTTGGGAATCGAGGAATCCTCAGCACTTACAAGAGAAATCACTGGAGTATTGGATAAAAAGATTGAATGGACTGCAGGGTTCATTTATGTAGACGATACACTGATTTTTTTGACGTAGACTACGTCTTACGGCAAGAGCAGGGTGTCATTTTAAAATTTAAAAAAAAACGATCGTCACGATAAGTTAATGTATCTCGAATACTTTTTCAAATGGACGTAAGAAACATGTGGACGCAAATGAGAAAATCAGCGTTGAACTTTTTTGAGTTTATTTTCATTCCCATTTGAAACCCGGACATGTTTATCTAAATAAAATTACACTGACTGACACATTGTTATATAATATTACATCACTGTGTTTAAAAATTACACTACGAGTGAAAATTCAAGTTTCATTTAGAAAAATGTTTCTTACAACGGTCTGCAATAGAAAAAGATAATGTGTAATTTTGATAAGTCAGTATGATAGATGGCATGTTACTTGCGTCATAATGATACGTCATTCTGCGAATGTCAATGTTGATACGTCAAAATGTTACGTCAAACAAAACGTTGTAAAAATATCTTTGCCAAAATAAAACATTTTTTTCTAAACAAAATCTAAATTTTTAACCTAGTGATATGAGTTATTTTACTAAGGCGTCGTTAAAAGTCATTCAAATGATATAACGATGATTCGCAAGTGACTTTCCAACACTAGCGGCGTATGTACATTATTCCCAAAAAGTGCAAAAATGATTTTACACCGTAGTTTAATTCTTTCAGAAATAATGCATCAGAAAGTTCAACATATATAGGCATATATACATGATTTTTTAATAACACGCCATGAATAACGCGTTTGTTTACATTTTTTGACTTACGTCCTCTTGAAAAAGTACTCGAAAATTGATCGTTTCCGGCAATAAGGGAAGTATCTTTCGCCGTGCAAAGAAAAAAAAAATTAGGAATTATTTTTAACATGCTTCGAAATCTGTTTCTTGTTTATTCAGTGGTTCCTGTCTTCATTCGGCATCATGTTCTGACTGTTGGCAATGTTTTTCAGATGTACTGGTGAGAACAATTCTATTCGAACGTTTGCAAAGGGCGGTATGCCGAAAATCAAATGTGCAGAAATATATATATATATATATATATATATATATATATATATATATATATATATATATATATATATATATATATATATGAGAGAGAGAGAGAGAGAGAGAGAGAGCTCGTTTGTTGCTGAGCAAAGGGGACTCGCAAAAAGTATAAAATTGTAGTTGCCACCCGTTAGGTGGTTCTAGGGACATGTGCTAATTGTATGTATTTAAATATTAGTACCAACTTAAAACAACTTAACTCGCGAAATGGGATGTAGACGTAGTACTCGGCATTATAACCTACGTCATTAGCAATTTCATTTGCATTTTTATATGTACGTGCAGTAACACGCAGTTTGTTTCGGTTGACCTGATGAAATCCGGTCCCCGGATAACGGCGCGTCAAATTTCGTTTAATGCCCAGAAAGTCCAGGGCGCTCACATTATACCGCAAGAAGACAACCCAAGAAAAATCTGAAAGCGGCTGGAATCAGCGCGATTTAGAATCATCTTTGAAAGGCAAGATGCCCGTAGAATCATCCATAAAAAATTAGATTGAGTCAAAAAATCTATGTATATAAAAATGAAGGTCTACCTATCTGTTTGTCTCTCTGATCCTTAAAGACTCGGCAACTACTGAACCGACCGGCGTTAAAATTTGTATGCAGGGGTCTTTAGGGCTGGGAAAGGTTCTCTCCTCTATCTGAAAAGAGGGGCTCCCATACAAAGAAACACAAATTTCTCCACAACCCGAGAACAAATCAGGCAAATGGAAACAAATTTGACATGTGGGAAATTTTGGAGGCAAAATTTTTGTCTACCATCTCTGGAAGGGGGTGGATATACAAAAGAACCAGAATCCATAACGATCGGGAAAATATGTATGCTAAATATGCTTTTGGGGCCCGGGAAGTTACTTTTGATGGTTAGAGACACCTCTCTCTTCTAAAAAAGGAAATTTCTACAGAAATGGCAATTAACAGCATCCCTTTTTGTTCAAACTTATGTTTAAACTTATATTTCTCGAGTACTTTTTCAAACAGACGTATCTGATTTTGTAAACAAAGTGTGGGAGGAAGATTCAAACGTTAAATTCTTGAAACCCTCAGCTGTTTCAGGCCAACTAGGGCCACAAACACAAGGAATAACATTTTCCTAAAATAATGGTGATGCTACTTTCCGTGAGGGTGCTGAGAATTTTGAGAAATTTACGGTTGAATCTTACTTCCCCTCTTTGTTTACACAATCAGATTTGAAAAAGTACTCGAGATTTTATGTTTGGAGATGCAATAGATCCATCCATGTATAAAAATAAAAAATTTAGTCTACGCTATTTAAAAAAAAAAAAATCTCACGGATGCCCACTTTTTGCACTTGTTTGCTACAACTTTTTACAAAATCAAGGCAACTTCACATTTTGGCTGTTCCATTGAGGCAAAGGGGCAATCTTCCAAACATTAAAAATATGTTATAAAAAATTTAAACAATCATTAAAATTCTAAGAATAAAAAAAATGCATGGAACTAATGACCATGGTTTCTGGTAGAAGTCGCCTAAACAAACCAGAAAAAAATTCTAAAAATTAATTAAAAAATGTGGGAGGCCCCTTCCTCCCTCCTGACTGCGCCTATGCCCATCTCATCTATAACGTCTTTACATGCCAGGCTCACTGCAGAAACCACACCATCTATCTCCACAATTCAAGATTGGATGTAGACGTAGTACTCGGCTTTATAATCTACATCGCTAGCAATTTCATTTCCAGTTTTATATGTAGGTGGTGAAAGTTTGAGGCCGTCACTTTCTGCCGAAAGTAGGAAACCCAAGAAGAAGCAAAAGAAGGCTGGTAACAGCGTGATCTTTAAACATCTTTGGGAGGCAAGACGTTAACCGTATCCATGCAAAATAGAATTGAATCAAAAAATCTTGTACATCTATAAAAACGAATTTCTGTCTGTCTGTCTGTCTGTCTATATGTTTGAACCTTATAGTCTCGAAAACTATTGCACCGATTGGCGTGAAAATTTGTATGGAGGGGTTTTTGGGGCAAGGAATGCTTCTTATGATAGTAAAAGACCCCTCCCTTCTCTGGAAGGAGGGACTCTCATACAAATGAAACACAAGTTTCTGCATAACTCGGGAACTAATCAAGCAAATGGAACCAAATTTGACATGTAGAGGTTTTTGAAGAAAAGCAATGTTTTTATGGTGATTTGCGACTCCTCTACCCTCTAGAAGGGACGGGGAGGGGGGGGCTCCCATACAAATGAAACCGAAATGTTTGCACAACTCGAGAACTAATTTAGCAAATGGAACTAAATTTGGCATGTGGAAATTTTTGAAGGCAACAAATATTTTTATGTTATTTTGATACCCCGTTTAACTTTGGAAAGGAGGGCTCTCATACAAATGAAACACAAATTTCCTCATTACTTAAGAACTAATCATGCAAATGAAACTTAATTAGGCAGGTTGAGGTTTTTGAAGGCAAGAAATGTTTCAATGGTGAGCCTTGGAAAAGGGGGCTGTCGTGCAAATGAAACATAAATTTCTGCATAACTCGAGGACAGAACAAGCAAACGCAACCAAATTTGGCTGGTGGGGGTTTTTGTAGGCAGAATATATGTGTATGTTGTCTATTGATCTCATACAAATGAAACAGACATCAAGCCGATCGGTGTGAACATTTGTTTGCAGGAGCTTTAGGAGCTCTTCTCTCTAAAAAGGGAAAATTCTGCATAACTCGAAAATTAATCAAGCAAATGGAATTAAATTTGGCATGTGGGGGTTTCTGATGACAGTTTTTTTTTTTTGTGATTCGAGAAAGGGAAGGGGTCTCTCCTACAAATGAAACAGAATTTGAACCGACCAGCTTGAATATTTGTATGCAGGAGTTTTGGGCCGGAAAATGAGTTTTTCTCTAAAAGGGGACAAAAAGGGTCCAACGATTTTGCAAACCTTTTGTGGATGGAAGTTTTAACTTTCAGTTCATGTATTCCGTTTTTACAAGTTTTTGCAAATTTTTGCAAAGAAGGGAATAAGATATCTTGGAAAGTCACTAGAGTCTATTTTTACACGGTTTTTTTATGCGGATTATTTTCAGCGGTAACTCCAGAATGGAACAACTTATCGACCTAATTAAAATCACAGTATTCGTTTTGGGCAACAAGTAATCGTATGGCGGTTTTTCAAAAACATCACAATTTATGGTGTCAATACTCAAAATTTTACTAACTTTATTTTAACCATTGTATGAAATGGTAACTCATGCAAACAAAGCCATTTCAAAAGTTCATGCATGTGAATTGTAACACCATGCTGAAGATGGCTGGGTTCGATTCCCATTCTGGTAGAGGATTTTTTTCGCTAAGGAAAATTCTCGATTCACTGGGCATAGGCTAAGATTGTTCTTGCCACATAATCATACTTATGCCAAAATAGTACCTGGCATCGAAAGCTCTCAGATAATAACTGTAGAAGAGCATTTAACACACTAAGTTGAGAGCCGGGCAATAAGCGAATTGTGAAAGTAATAAGTTGGAAATGATGTTGTTTGAGAAGAAAATAATTTTTCATCACCATGAGGCTCTAGGAGTGGACAGCAATTTTTTTTTTGCAAGAACAAAGTTCGGAAGAAAAAGTATCGATAGTTCCATTAGCGCACGGCAGGCTGTGAAAATTGAATAGAAGTAGTTTTTGGAATTGAGCGGAGGGCATTGTGAGGTGGTATTTCGTAACAAACACGCAATCTTTTGCCAAGCATCCCCATGCGGAGTAGGTCAAGGTAGGAACGAATCCAACACTTTGACTGGCAAAAGAATGTGCGCTTAATCGCGCTCACACACTACCGATAGCTTAAATATTTCTAACAAACTGTCTGTTCACACTCCCAAATCAACTTCATCGGGAAGAAACTATCCCTCGCTCATTGGGTTTATTTTTGGCATACGACTTCTGCTTCACCTAGCTTAAAATTCTTAAAATGGAGATATACCTATGTGAATTGATCAACTATCCCCTGTGAAAAAAAAGACTTAAGTGTGTTTTTCAAACCACAATAAAAAAATTATACAATAACTAGCAACTATTACACTTCTTAAAAATGTGCGTCTTGTTATGCCCTGACGGTCATCCTACAAAGTTTTCAAAATTGAAATGAAAAAAAAATAAGAGCAAAAAAAGTTTGTTTTTAAGTCGCACTCTAAGAAAAAATAAAAAATAAATTGTTAAAAAACGATACGTAGATGAAAAAGAAATTAATTATTTTCAGCGAAGTTTCAATATATTAACTTATCTTAAATTTTGTGGAGCAAAAATTCCTCTAAGTCATAAAAAATAAATAGAATTTTTATTATTATTAGGATTTACTATAAGTACCACCTTTGTCACCACCCATACCAAAAGATAGATAAAAAAATTAGAATAAAACTCCCAAAGACCTTATGCGTCTACAGTTAATGGTTTTCGAGTTATCGATTTGAGTCCAAAAGTTTGGCCGTTCGTACCTTAGAGCTATGTCCATTAAGAATCCGGAATACTAAAATCATCTGTATCTCGGTAAAGGATTGACGTACAAATATGTTTAATACATCAATACAAGAGTAGTTCACTGTACTTTAACGAAAAATTATTAAAACAAATCATTTCTCTTCGTTTCTAATGAAAATTTGTACTTTCTTCTTTATTCCTCCCATGAAACGCTGCACACCTCCGGGATCCAATTTCCTTGGCACATTTGTTCCACATTTTGGTCATCTGAGTCGCGTCCCGAGTTGTTTATCCACATTTCTTAAGTTTCCGCTTCATTATTGCCCAAAATCTCTCGATGGGCCGGAACTGCGGGCAGTTGGGTGGATTTATGTTTTTGACGA
Organism: Aedes japonicus; assembly: GCA_034211315.2. NCBI lineage: Eukaryota > Metazoa > Arthropoda > Insecta > Diptera > Culicidae > Aedes > Aedes japonicus. The sequence goes on along the minus strand of JASCZW010001042.1, from coordinate 42,854 downwards.
TGAAATCTACGTCATTATCGCGGTGACACTGGATGACTTCCCGGCTGTAGTGGCAACTCGTCATATCTGGAAAAAACTTCACGGGACCTTTATGGGATTTAATGAAAGGTAGTTCGCGGCTTTTGAGGCATTCTTCCTTGTACAGCTTCGAGTCCATCTTCTTATTTGTCACGAAGAACACTTTGGTCTTTGGTCCGCAGCTCCATATCCCTTGCCAAATCATCAGTTTTTTTTTTTTTTTTGGCAAATTTGTCCATAAAACCAAACTTCAACTTCGCAAGAACATCTCCTCGTGCCGTCGCCATGTAGAATTTTTGGCCTACAGCTAGAAGCTAGAAGCTATCTAGAAGCTAGAAGCTGTCCGAAATCCACTTTGACGTAGGTTTCATCGTCGATGAGCAGGCATTCTTGGTACTTAGTCAAAACCTGCTGGTACAATTTCCGAGCTCGAGTTTTGGTGACGAAACTTTGCTTGAACGTTGTGTTTGGTTGCTTGCTGGCTCGATAAGAACGATATCCTGCTCGCAAACGAATTCTTCGTACGATACTGCGACTTCATTATCTGATAGTCCAGGGTTTGCTCTGACGGTTCTCAACACCTTCTGGTTCAGCTTACGGGCATATGTTTCACTATCACTATCACTATGCACTATCATTTTTTATTGCGGATCAATAATCACGTGGATGTGCAGAATTTTTTAACCTCCCGGCTTCCATCTGTATGTATCCAATGTAAAAGAATTCTTGCATCGCTTTCCGTGCCGCTGCAACGAAATAAGTGATTCCGGATTCTAACTGGACAGAACTTTAGTGCCTTGGTGAGGGACGTGAAATATCTGGTCCCCAGTCAGTGGGACTGTTCGGAAAGTAAGCTGGCCTCTTAATGTCAGAAATTGACGCCCGACGGCATTTTGGAATACAAGGTGGCTGCTTGCAGTCCATTTAAGTTGGAAAATACTGTCAAAATCTCTTTAATGTGAATACTTTCGGGTCGAGAATGGCGTAGAAAGGCTTAAATCGACGTCTGACATCAAAATGGTGGGTTCTGTTTCGATAAAGTGGGATTTATTGTCAAAAACCCTATACAGTAGTGTTGATATATGTGGTGCACGCAGAAGGAACATTGAATTTTCTGCGTTATCTAAAACACATAAGGAAATGCTATAGATTTGTCAAAAAATAATGGGATAATTCATAAGAATTAAGGCAAGATAACGCCTGAATCTAGCCTGTTGCTGGTGCAAACAAATTCGTTGTTTTCGCCTACTTTGGCTTGGAACTAAACGAACTAATTTTTGTTTTCTGTATTGAATGTTTGTGTAAAAATTTGTCACCAATGGAGGGACCCTCTCGATGCAAAAATCATCAGTTGAAAAACAAAACTTTCAAACAACAAAGTCACGAAGCCAACTGATTTTTCCACGGGCAATCCATCAGCCAGGCCCGACTGATAAAGTGACATTGTGGTAGAACGAATACTGGTACCGGGAAGAACCATCGCAAAATTGATTGTTCCGGTCCTCAGTTCACTGCCTCGTGGCTTGCCGTGATTCGGACCGTTTGAGTGTACGATTTTCAGTTTCACTGGTTTCTTCTCACTCCGGTTTTTATTTGGACCCGAACAGGCCCGGAGGCAGAAACCGCCAGCCACCGACCGACGAAGGGTAGTAAATGTGCCGTGACACAGGCAAGGACGTCGTCATCGCCGTGATGGCTTACCGAGCCAAGGCAGCAGATTTTTCTTTTCCCATACGACCTATTCAGTGGACGGCTGTCAGGCGAGGTTTGGGACCGACTATTCATAAGGATTTTGACCGGTCTTGGTAGGAGTTGTGCAGTTACGCTTCGCTGAGTTATTTCCAACGCTGAGAACCGGTTCCGACTTCCGCTTTTGGACGTCATCGTCGTCGGTGTTTGAAAGATGGAAACGTGGATTACGCTTCGAAGGTGAAAAATGGTGTATGACGGTGCCGATAGTCAAACGAGAATCTTTTGTCGGGGTCATTCGTGTTTGAGGATCGTGGAAAACGTTGAACCAGTTCATATGCGGTAGGATATTGTTGATGATATTTTCATGAGGCATTTCAGGATTTCGCACAATAGGTGATTCATTTATTTGCAACCCCTTCCATGGCGTAGTGTCAACATTTCAATTATTCACCGTCACGTTTCCCCCAATCACCCGAAGCGCATTCCAGCTCGACACGGCATTTAACGCTCGTTATCGCTCATTATACGTCTCAATTATTTAATTTTTCGTTTGTTTTTCCTCCACCCATTGCTCGTCTGCTACAACAACACCAACAACGCCAATCGGACAACCCCTTCCCGTGAATTTTCCGCCATCATCCGTGACGCTGTTCATGACTTTATGGTTGCGTGTAATTTCTATTACCAATCAAGGGGGATGAAATGAAATAACCATTATTTTTACTAGGCAGCCAGGATCCACCATTGTCGTCATAGTGATAATGCCGTTATAATCTGAACACACAACAGCGGCGACGACGACGATGACGACAACAACGCGACAACCGTAACCCGAACGAGAGCGGTCTTGGCTTTCCATTTCGGAAAACACACATGTTTCCCGAAACTTTTTTCCATTAGCATAAACACGAAATGGCAACGGAGCACACTCACACACACACACTCACACACACGCACACACGCACTGGGGAACGATTGGGAAAAAGCAAACAAACATCATCATTACCATCATCATCGGCATAAGCCATTATGAATGTATGAGGAATGATCCTCCGTCACCTTCCCCGCCCTTAGCCTTTCCTCGGAAAGCGGACCCATCGCCACCTGTTGGGGTTGTTTGGTTGTTTGGATTTTACCTGCTGCCTTTATTTGGTTTAACTTTTACAGTCGACGGCCCTTTTTTATTTGAATTTCAGATTTTTGGTCGATTGTGGAACAACTAATGCGCACAACGGTAAATTATCCCCGAAGAGTGGCATGGCATTGATACACCGCGGATAAATATGTATCGTGTTTCTCGCCCGCCACTTGTTTGAATAATGGATCAACTCTGGGAAGCCTTCACGGACTCGCGGCTGCATGAATATTTAACACGTCCCTCAATTATCACATTAGGCCCCTGTCCTGGATTCACGAAACCTGTGTGCGTAAATGACTGTTATTAGAGTCTTTTTATTTTTGGCCTGGTTGAATCAAAACCTAAGGTATCAATTACACAATCGGAGCTTCGTTTCCGAACTTTGATTGGCACGCTTTATCTGAGGTTTGAAGACTGAATTGAGCTGCAATGTTGTCACTAATTTTTAAATGAGTTGTGTTTTAACTAAAACATAGAATCAAATTTCCTGAAAAAAGTAAATTGTGAATACAGTGTGGGAAATTCATTAAAACGCAGCGGCATTTTTGTATGAGAATATAAATCAGTAGATCGAACATAATTTAATACTAACATGTGATATAGCTCATCTGATGTTTCGTTGCTCATAACATGATTTAAATTAAATGACATTCACACCAACGAAAAATACATAATTGCGTAGGGGAGGGCTGGAATTTGTTAAAACGTACACGCAACATACAGCCTCAATGAGCCTACCTAAAGGCTGTCCACGTTTATTTTTGAACACCTTTTTTTTCAGTGAAACTACTAAATAAATTGAAAGTTCCGGAACACATCACGAATAGAGTCCTACAAGTGATGTCAGCGGAAAGGTTATCCTGGCATTTGCGGATGACATTCTAATTATAGCAAGGACAACAAAGAAATTGAAAAGATCATTGAAAAAAATTTAAAGGTCGGACTTACGATTAGCGCAAACATAAGCCAGGTTTAATCCGAGAACCTATAGTGATAGAAATATTCCTGAGAAAAATAAAAATATACACAGAAGAGTATAAAGTGGTAAAAAATATGATATTTAGAATTTTCTTAACAAGAAACGCTAGATAGGCCACAAACAATAAGGAAAGATGTAAACAGGTAATAGGAAGTAGTAAAATTATTATTGAAATTTTGAGAAGATACAAACCATCATGGAAATTAGCCAAATTGATATACAAGACAGTCATTTCGCCTTCAATAACAATAACGGATTGAAGGCCGCAGCGTTAGTAAACGAAATAGGAGATCAATTAGTAAATATATGAAATGCAAATTATCAAAGAAATGTTAAAAAATTGTAGGGATAAACCAAGGGGACAGGGATTAAATTATCGAAATTATTGGATGGGAAAACTGCGGTGAAAAAGATTAGGGTAATGAGGATTAATACTCGGGACATATTCAAAGGAGGCAACAAGGACATCCATTGAAAGTAGCACAGGCAATGAAATATGATTAAAGACAGAAAGACCAGCAAAGACCTGGAAAAGACTTAGTGATAGAAGATAAAACATGATTCCAGGAATACTAGAAGGGAATGGATAGAATTGAACGAAAAGGAAGGTTATTCGAAAGCAGAGGAGATTTATAGATACGAGGTGTGGTAAACGGTTTCTTTTACGCAATATTACTATTTTATATTTTTTGCACCAACTTTCACGTACCTACGTTCTCAAACTTAGTTTTTTGACTGTCCAATCAGCCAATTTTGCATCTGATCTAGCTCGTTTATTTTTAAACACGCACACCCATTTACATTCGTATTCACATTTCTTGCCTTACATTATTCTAACAAATTCTCCATACCAATGCATTTGTTCGTGCCCATTACCGATCCATTTTATATTAACACAATAAGGACTTTGTGTATCAACGGGTGTGTATGTTCGAAGATGCGAATCGTGCTGACTACTCCGGTTCATATCAGCCTTCACTATGTTCGAATATTATTTTGTTTGGATCGCGCAATGTTATAAGTCTTCCTGATAAGCTATTACTAAAGCGTCAGATGATTTGTTGTGATGAGAATAATGCTAGATCAAGAAGTTGGTAAGTTATGACGAAATATTTTATTATTTATCTATATTACTACACGGGGGAAGCGAGGAAGAGTCAGAATCCAGGTTTAGTGGACTAAAAATATGAGACTATGATAAGGTTAATAAAGGATAAAGAGAAAGAGGAATGAAAAATAAATGTTAATTTTCTTATGAATTATGAATGAAAATAAGAAGATTTTGGTAAATTGGAAATTTTAAAGACATATATCTCATTGTCTCGTTTAGTTGGAAGGCTCAGGCGCCAATTGGAGTGTAGTAGACGAAAACGATAAGAACTTGAACAAGAAGGAAGAAGTAAACAGAAAAGAGGAAAAGAAACAACGAAGAGATTGGTAAGAATGTTTCAATTTAACATTATATACATAAAACCATAAAACTAAATACGCACCAGAATCAAAAATTTAATTTTGATTCTGGAAGTGTGGTTGCATCTCATATATCCATTTGAAGTATGGGAGTCTCCATGCAGGGCTTATTGCATATGATAGTGACCTCCGATAGCCATGTAGAAACATGCATTCTCGAAATGAGTCGTTGGAACTGCAATAGAACTATCTGCTATATCTCAGGGCTAAACGTGTTTGCACCTACAGATATACAAAGGTCAAAATAGATGCAGACAAATGTCTTCCCATAAAGCACTGCCGATCAGTGGAAGGTGGAGTGCACACTCACACACACACACACACACACACACACACACACACACACACACACACACACACACACACACACACCTTTTTTCAGTGAAGCTTTTGAATTATTTCACCACTTTATTTCGTGGTACATTCTTGTTACAGTCAGTAAAATGACGTCGAATCAAGTGGAAGTGCGCAAACGCAGTTTGTACGAATGGCAGCAAAATCCGAATTTATCGGTACTCGATCTTGCCAAGAAACCATGTTTTGTGTTTGCAAATTATGTGACCAGCGCTTGACTGTGAATCAGGGATGCCATTATGCCAGATTTATCTGGCACTGCCAGACTTTTTATCTGCAAAAAGACAAAATGAGAAATCTTTCATAATGCCAGACTTTTTAAAATTAGAATAGATTTTAGATAAAGCGTCGTACACTAAAGCGTTAAGTGATTTGCACGATTGCCTATTTTATCCACGCTTTTCATGTGCTCATATTATTTTCGGTGGTGAAAATAACAAATTAATGAACCTTGATGGATTAGTGTGAACAAGCCTTACCGCCCAAACACAATGATAACGGAAACGGCACGGAAAACGGCAATTTGACAGTTGCTGTAAATGACTTCGATATGTCCAATTAGAATCAGTTTGGATCTATCCTGTTTTCTTTTTCAACATACTGTCACTTACTCAGATCGGACTTTGCCGTTTTTCGTTGCCGTTATCATTGTGTTTGGGCCATTACCCATTACGTTTTCATGTGGTTTTGACGTTTATTTTGTTTATTCTTTTGCACACTCATATCCCTTTGTCATATTGAAGCTGGATTCCGCAAAATAACCAGTGCAACTATGACGTGTGTAGTTCTCGTCCACTGAAAACGATTCGTAGCTATTTTGTGCTTATAGGTAGTCCGTCAAATATTTGGTCAAAGAAGTGTCAAATATTTGGCACTGGTCAAATAGTGTAATTCCATGATTGTCTGTAACTGAAGTATGCGAGTATACGAGTCAAAATTTTTACATTTCCGTGTATTGCCAGATTTTGCTAGAGGTTTTCTTTGTGACATGCCAGATATTTTTCAAAAGCTCATGGCAACCCTGAAGCAGAACAAATCAAATAGTACACACTCAGATTATTTTACAGAAATCTGTAAGGTTTTACCGTTTTTCAGCTGTTGAAATAACGTTCGGTAATCCGATTTTACGGATTTCGGTAAAATTATACCGAAATCCGGAAATTTTTTTTACAGATATCTGTAAAATTTTACCGAAATCCGTAAAATCGGAATACCGAACGTTCAGCTGTTGAGAATTCGGTAAATTTTACAGATTTCTGTTAAAAAAATCTACGTGTGTATGTTCCCAACAAATGGACAAGAAGGTGGACAAGAAAATGGACAAGAAAGTGGACAAGCAACAGGAAAAGAACCCATTATTGAGAAAAACTCCAATCTTTCTGTGCGAAATGGGGCTCACAAAGTTTAGAGGTCAAAATAATACGTACTTTTTGCATGCAGAGGCAAGCACTGGAGGCGTACAAAATGAAAAATGTGCCCAACCGTGATGACAAGCAAATTTCATTGTAAAAAGTCGTGCCAAGGAGCTGAACACCAAGCATTGCAAGCATTTTCTTGTGTCATAATGGACGACGAAACATACGAAGGCTTTGAAGAGCTTCCGGGTCCGGCTTTCCCGAAGAATTATTTGATTTGGCAGGCCATATGTTGTTGTGGTCGAAAATCTAAAAGTTTCGTCACTACCGGCACTATCAATAAGGATGTGTACGAGAAGAATGTCTGCAAAAGCGGTTGCTACCGTTTATCAGAAGTCACGACTCTCCAGCTCGTTTTTGGCCTGATTTGGCCTCTTGTCACTATGCGAAATCCGCCCTAGAATGGTACAATGTTTGCATTAAAAAAATGGACAAAAATGGTTTGATTTTTCATGTGTTTACATTCACCCGCACTGACAAGACTACCCATGCAGCATCAATCATAGTAACCCATGTGTCAGCAGACAAAATTTGACAGCTCTGTCAGTCGAACTCTATTAAATGATTGCAAAACAGTGAAGCAACTCCGTTCAGAAGTGTATGCGTTCAAAGAACGTCACCCCGCTGCGTCAAAAACGGACATCGTGCGGCACTTTGTGGACGTACCGGCATCTACAAAATCTTTGCACTATTAGACCACAATCAGAGCATCGAAAAAAAGCCCGGTTCCGAACGGTCGACGACCCAGAGCGACAAAAAGCTTCAAAAGATGTTGAAGAGGTTGGCCGAGAGAAAAGTGGCGACATCGCTGCGTGCGCTTGGCCGGGAGGTCAGTTCAAACGCCAAACGGTGAAAAGTACGTGGCGAAAATGAACATACATGTCAGGGAAGCGGAAGTCGCGTCCCTGAAGTTTCGGGCTACGGGTAATGACGCAGCGGCAGCGGCTGAATAAGAGGGTCAACTCGATTTTCCCGGCGAAACGCGACGTGGCGGTGGTGATGAACGACGAGACCTATCTCACCTTGTATGGCAACGACTGGCAGGGCACTTCGTATTTTACTTCCCCCACCAAGGAAGTGAGCCCCGAGGTGAAGTTTATTTCACACACCAAGTTCCCCAGTAAGGTGCTGTGGCTGACAATCAGCGAAAAGGGGATGTCAAACCCGCTTTTCTTTCGCTCCGGACTGGCCGTGAACGGGTAAATTTATAGTCCGTAATGCCTTCAGGAAGTAGTTGCGTCGTTCATCAAGAAATATAAGGGCGAAGACGCGGTGTTCTGGCCGGATCTGGCATCAGCCCCTCCTCGGCTTGATCGTTGGAGGAGATGGACCGGCTGAATATCAATGTGGTACTCAAGTCGGCGAACCATCATCGCCCTCCAGCAGCGTCCCATCGAGAATTTCTGGGCGAACCTGAAGCGTAAGATCTACTCCAACTATTTTGTCACGTAAACTGAGGAGGAATTGATAAATAAAACGAAAAAAACAAAAAACATGCCTACACGCATGTTTTCGTCCGCCATGGTTAAGGTTCCGGTTAACTGCTGGAAGGCCGCTCTCAAGGGTGAAGAATTGTTGTGCAGGTATACTTAAATAACTACTTTCAATGGGAAATTTATCAAAAGCAATTATCTGTCTTAGTTTTTTTTATCACCATCCGATAAAAGTCCATTTTTTTAATGCATACGTTAAGGTACAAGAGGTCGAATACGTGCCAAAAACAGCAATCCACCAAACTGTTCAGAAGCTTGCCCAATAGAGAAGTACTGGGCTCTAGTTAAGCGGGAACTCTTCGAAACTAAGAAGAATGCAAATGGTACTGATGATTTCAAGAAAAGGTGCGGGGGAGGAAAAAGTAACACCTGAAGGATTCGAGAATTTTACAGAAGAAGAGATTTAACATCTTAATCAACTGTTTCTTATGAAGAATATAACTCTGATATAGTGAAATACTATTCAACATCGTATATGCTATTACAAGTATGGGGTGATTAAAAATGACGTCCACTCTTTAGGGGAGAAGTATCAAATTTGTGACAATATGTGACAGGGGGGAGGGTTATAAAATGTGACATCCAACAATTTTGCATTTGGTAATCTAAATTTATCAACGTTAGCACAGCTCTGGCGTCAAAAAGTATACAGTATATAATGAAAATACAAATTTAACAATTGTGTTAGTGCAAATAATTGTTATTGTTATGTATGTTCTTATCGTCAGCCAGGCACGAACCGCAATTTCATGCTTCATTCTGAAACCTAAATCGAAGTTTGATTTTATTGAGAATCTATTGTGTTCATTTTTGCAGTTTGGTGAATTTTGATTTGATTCAAACGCTGGTCGATGCATTTTGTTGTGCATACCGCTGCGCAATTAACAAGCCAACCGTGGTGTGTGAATACTGATATAAAAAACGAATCCTATTGTGAAGAACTTCCAAATCGAAAATTGGCACCTTGAAAACGGAATCTTCGAAACCGAAAGAAACACTGAAGGTTTTTAGAAGCCAGCAGACCTCCTCTTGCGAATGGAAGGGATTGTTAAAAATATTCTAAAAATACCACCGGATGAAGAAACTCCAGCCTTTCAGATCTTCTGACTCCCCAGTTGGACAAAAGTTCCTCTTATTTGCCATGTCTAAATAGGATGCAATTTCAAAGTGGAGCCTGCTGATTAGAAACGAAAAAAATGACATGCTTTCAGGTATACAGAAAAAAGCTGTTTGACCTGATCAACCGCAAGAATGCGCTAAATATGGCCCTAGAGAAGAAGAAATCAAATCAGCAACGTCAAAGACAAGCAGATTGAACCGAAGAAGATTCTTGAGGAAGAATTTGATACAAACGCTCATCTTACCAAGCGTCTCAAGATGCGGCCTGATAAGGACGACCTCCGATAGGAAGTAACCAAGCATATAGACTGTTCGAGAACGTATAAGCACACTGTCAAAATAACAAAAAGTCATGTTTATTTTAGTTTTAATAAGTTTATTTGTGTTTTATACGATATTTTACTCTCGTTGAATCAAAATATTTAATCATAGTCAAGACTCTAACTTTTCATCGAACATGACCCGCCAAAGCTTCTACACAGTGGTACTTCTCACCATTTTGACCATTGGCCAAAAATCTTTTTTAAGATACTGGATGTCGTCCTTGGTTTATAAATTTTCGAAGCTTTGCTTTAGTTCAGCCCAAAAAGTCTCGATTGGCCGTGCCTCGGGCAGTTCGGCGGATTCATGTCTTTCGGCGCGAAACATAGAATTTTGACTTTTTGTACCATTCTAAAGTGTCCTTTGCGTAATGACATGACGCCAAATCAGGCCAAAATCGCTTCTGGAGACATTCCTTAACGTATTTCTGAGTGATCATCGTCTCTGTTGCGATGTACGGACTAGATGTTTACCACACTCGCATGTGCCTGCCAAACCATAACCTTCTTACCGAATTTTCGGTAAAAAATGGCCTTCTCCACGTTTCGGGGATGTCTTTGTCTTCATACAGTATAGAATTGTGGTCCGGGAAGCGTTTTTAATCTAGTTTCACCATGTTTCATCGTCCATTATTATACACCCAGAGAATTTCTACAATAACGAATCGTAGAGTTTGCAGGCCCGTAGTTCACGGACGCGGCCTATTTTGGGTTCCTTTGGGTTTTTTCTGCTTTCGGTATGTTTATCCCCAAGTCTTTCTTTGGCTCGCTTACGTTACTCGACGAGGTCTCTAGTTTTTTCGCAATATCCCGAACGGAAGTCGCTGGTTTTTCGCTTGAAAGGCATCCCTAGGACCGGATTTCCGACCACTCTTCGGCACATCGTCATATGTACACTGTTCTCTATATTTTCTAATCGCGAATCGTACCGCTCCGACAACACCCTCTTTAACCAGCCAATTTTTTCAAGGAGAGTCCGCTCACAATGCACCATTTGTGCACGATACTTTTTCGTTGTTCCGGAGTAAGACCACGCATTTTAATAGGTAACACAAAACTGAGAACTTTTTGATGCTTTGTCGATTCGAAATGTGCAAACAAAGGACGCAGCCAAAACCTGTTGAAATATTTTATTATATTCAAAATGACCATTAAAATAAAGGTGTGCATATACTTTCTGGAACAATGGTTAGTTACTGAAGACGTTGGTCGATCTTGGTCAGCATGGAACATCAGCTGGGCAGAGGTGACGTTAATTTGGAAGTAACATGAACATCTATTCAAAAGCAACAATAGCATTGTTAAAAATAAATACGTACGCGAACAAACTTTTCAGTTAATATTCTTTTTTAGAAAGTAACAAAATGAAAATTATTAAGAATTTTCTAAAATTTGCTAACTGTGATTTAAAAACTAGATGAGGACTGATCGTCAAAATTCTTGTGGTGGAAAGTGCTTTAAATTATCTAAGCAAGCTGACAAATTATGCAGTGCAAATTTTTTACACACAAAGTTTCTAGAGGCTTAGGAAAAATCGAAAAATAAGTATACCAAATTGACCTAAAATTGAAATATTGATTTCTTGAAACCCATGTCAAAGTGGGAACATTTCTTGATCTCCAAATTGTATGGTTCTAAAAATCAAATTTTGCAATTAAAAACAATTATTTCTGTTGGAATATATATGATTCCATTTCTTTTCACTTTCTGATCAAATTCTTTTTCGGACTTATGAGTGATTTAGTTTTTCAAAACTTTTCTACAAAGTCACTGATGTTTTGCGCATCTTCTCTACAGAAAAAAATATATATATTTTCATATACTTTTCCATATCTCGAAAATGGATAAACATCCGATATCGATATATCAAAATTTTCAATCGCAAAAGTTGGTTTTAATACTCGCGCCATACAAACGGTGTTTTTTCTGGGTGTTCCGAACAATTTCCCTGAACCGTGAAATAATGTTGTGTAAAATATCTTTCCAGACATTTTTTTCTATTGATTAGAACATATCAAGCACTTTTTACAACTCAATTTATGTTTTACAAAGTTTGCACTACCAAACTTAAATTATTCTATGGCCCCAATCGCGATCAGTCAATTGTGTTTAAGCAGATTTTGCCCGATTGTGGGGTAACTTTGCTCAAAAATCACTACTTATGCTGCAAAGTGAGGAAAAAAACGGTTTCTACATTAGACCCGGGGTTATCTCATAGATGTGTAAGTGCATTTAGAGTGTGGTTCATAGGTTATGAATTTTTAAAATAAGTATTATTGGAAAAAGCTAAAAATGTTATAAACTCAGCAACTAAAACTCCCCATTTCTTATTTATCCATTGTAATCTAGTTAGTTCGATGGTTGTGAAGATGTTAATGCATGACACTCATACCTATGTGATCTAGAGCTAAGAATCAGCATATTTTAATAAAGCTTTGTTTTTGGATCTTAAAAAACTATATTTGTATTTGTCAAAGTAATAAAATAACCATTTCTAATAGAGGCATTTCCTGAATCAGAATCAGGCCAGGGTTTTTTACTACTTTTCAACAAAGATTATTTCAATCTCAAAACTGACATTTAAAAAGAAACTACGTTTTGCAGATGGCTTTTTATGTCATACGTCAGTTTTGTCCATCTGTTACGAATATCTTGATTTATCCCTGCCAGTTATTTCCATCAAAACGCACTTCACCTATCCGTGGATAAGAAGAACTTCCCATTTAGTATGTAAATGACGATTCAATTTGAACTAAAATACACGTTATTATTGAAATCGACAAAGCCAATATGCATATATTCTTTTTTCAGAAGTGTGGATGTCACAGAAGGTAATCATATTTGTGATAAAGTGTGACAGAGGAAGAGGGTTTAAAAACCTGAAATTTGATGGACGTCATTTTGAATCACCCTATATACTTTTCAACATCGCTCTGGAAGGTGTAATGTCGACGAGCCGGGCTCAACAGCCGGGGTACGATTTTCACGAAACCTGGTCAATTTGTGTGCTTTGCGGACGACATGGACATTGGCTGCAAGAACATTTGGAACGGTGGTGAGAGCTGTACACCCGCCTGAAATGCGAAGCAGCTTAAAGGGTCGGACTGGTGGTGAATGCATCGAAAACAAAGTACATGCTGGTAGGCGGAACCGAACACGACCAGATCCGCCTAGGATGTAATGCCACGATAGGCGGGGATACCTTCGAGGTGGTGGAAGATTTGTCACCACCTCAGATCCTTACTGACTTGACTGACCATAATACGAGTCGTAAAGGAATTCGAGGCGCATCATCAGTGGAAGTCGATACCTACTACAAATTCAGAAGAAACTGCGATCTAAAAAGATTCACCCCACACAAAATGCACCATGTACAAAAAACTAATAAGATCGGTGGTCCTCTACGGACGAGACATGGACCATGCTCGAGAAGGACCTGCAAGCACTCGGAGTTTTGAGCGACGCGTGCAGGACGATCTTCCGGTGGTGTGCAGAGGCCGATTGTGTGGCGGCGAAGGATGAACCACGAGCTCCCTGCACTCTGCAACAGACAACATCGAAGGTGACCAAAGCCGGAAGGATATAGTGGGCAGGGCATGTGCAAGAATGCCCGGACAACAACCCTGCAAAGTTGGTGTTCGCTACTGATCCAGTGGGCACAAGAAGGCGTGAAGCGCAGAGAGCACGATGGGCGGACGGGTGGAGCGTGATCTGGCGAGCATTAGGTGTGACCGAAGAGGTTGGAGAGCGGCAGCCGCAAACCGAGTATTGTGGCGTACTATTGTTTATTATGTCTTATCCTAAATGTGATGTTGAACAAATAAATGCATGTATGTATGTATTGTGTAATAAAGATTCGGTTACGTAGAATTATGTGTAATTTTTTTTGCTACTATTATTTTGGTGTCCGAAATTTAACGTGGACAGGCTTTATTTAGTTGTTTGACTGGCTTTATTTAGTTATGAGCTCCCGTAATGTTGGTTGTATCGGTTCAGCAAAGTGGCCAGAGGAAAACATTCGAGGGAGTCGGAGGAAGCAGTGATTTTTTTTTTATCTAGTTCATTTATTTGGGAGGCTCAATTGCGTTAGCTTTACGGAGCCGATAATTCATTGATTTTTGTATAATGTAATGACTTGATACTAGGATTAGTAGGACTTGGGCCGTTTACTCGCGGTTTACCCGAGGTTAAAACAAGTAAGCAGTGATTTATGATCTCAAGAATCTCTGTAAGGATAATCGTGAAATATCTTAAAAAATCACAAAGAAAAGTTTGGTGTTTAATAGTAAACAGAAGGAAATTTGAAGATAATCGAACGTGGCCAGAACCGTATCATACAAATGGTTGGGATTGGGCAGTTTCCTGCTACAAAATACATTCACAGTTTGAAAGAAACATTTAATTTTCTGCATTATCTAATGCACAGGAAATTTCAGTCAGAAAACGCCTGAGTCCAGTATGTTGCATGGGAGAATCCTAGCTTTGTTGTGTGGTGTATGGAAGATTGCAAACAGGATGGAATCAAACGAGGGGAAATTTTACGAGTTTGTTAAAATTCATTATTTTTTTCTGTGATGTGAAAAAATACATATTCTAGACAAATAAATGGGATAAAAAATTTAACTTAGACGTCTTGAGTGTTGCGCATATTATTGGAATTCATAATTTGGGAAGGAATTTGCAGTTGAGGCCGCTTTCGAGACACAAAATGACACCTTTTTGAACCATTTCGATCAAGATGAATTCGAGAAGCAACATGAAGTTTGTATACGCCTTATGGATACCTCTTTCTGAAGACATCATGCCAGAAAACTTCCTGTTTCAGCAGAATATTGCAGCAATTCGTGTAAGCAAGACGTCTTTGCAATGGTTTTTGGATCGAAGCATCGAGATTCAGAACTGGCCAGGTGCATAGTTCGGTTCTAAACCCCATCGAAAACTAGTGGAGCATCCTGGCACGGCTTGTTAAAAATGTGGAACGCTGAACTACACACGTCAGAGACGCTAGAGAAACCTGGAATTCAGTTCCGTTAAAACACAACTGGACTCGACGTCTTCGTAGAGTAGTGATGGCTTTGGTTCGAGTACTCCCAGTTCAGACAAGACCTTTTGAATCCAAATAGCCTTGCACGCTGCATTTGCATGAGCGAAACTCTCTGCTTCAGTTGATGACAAAGACACGCTTCCCTGCTTTCTTGTACTCCAGCAAACTGTGGTTCCATACAGCTTGAATAGGATTCCCGAATTCAAACGCCTATCATTGCAAAACCGATCACTTGACAATTTGGAACGGTTGTCCGTTGATACACCAGTTCGTATTCAGCCGTCGCCTGAATGTACCTTAAAATCCTTTTGTCGTGTACCCAATGATCTTCTCCCAGATTGCTTTGGAACTGACTGATGCACTGAGTTTTGGTCTGGGCGTAATCATTAAATAGGTGCGGCATCCTATCAGCTCTCGGTAGGGCTTGTCTAATTTCTCCTTCTTTTCGTTCTTCCGAAATTGTAGGTCCGATTCCATCGGAGTTGATACAAGCTTGCAGTGCTCCATTACGAATTGCTTCAAAATTGATTTCGTGTAATGTTCTTGATTCAACGTTTTTCGTCTCAGCAGCATGTCACGATTGATCTTCAACTAAAGGAACATCGTTTTCATCGAAAACTTCAGCAACTTCTTAATGGCGACAATCACGCTGAGGGAACGAGACACAACAAGGTGGTTGTTTATGGCTCATTTGCTTCATCCAAGTTCCATCTATCATCTGCACTCCACTTCAGATCATAAGCAGCAAATTCCATTCAAAACACCATATGTACGTTGGTCCTCCACGATCATTGTTCCTGTTTAATGGCCGTAGAGCACTACCGGCCTAATTAACGTCTTGTATTTGATCAACTTTGTTCGACCTTACCATTCTTTCGTGTTCAAAGTAGCCACAATGCACCTTTGTATTTCTCTGTTGGTGTCGTTATTGGCGATCACCAATGAGCCCAGTATACGCGCCTTCGTCTACCAGCCTCGATTTCATCACCGTCGATCTGAAGTCGTGGTGGGAGGCTAACATTGTCCTCTCGTGATCCCCTTTCCAACATGTATTTAGTTTTCAACGCATTTATCGCAAGCCCAATCCTCCAATTCAACAGCAAACACGACCCTACATCACCATGCTGCAACCCACTTCAAGGTTCGAAGGGAATGTCCCCGAAACTCGGACTAAACCGCCTTTCGATCCACCGGATTTTTCAAAAATACTCTCTCTCTCTCTCTCTCTCTCTCTCTCTCTCTCTTCTCATTTTTCAGAATCGAGGATTTTGTTTTTAATTATTGCTGCATTATTTGAACTTCTTGAAACCTTCGATATATTGATAAACTTCTTGACAGTTTTTTATACTTCTTTGGTAAACTTCAGGGAAGTGTGTTCTAGTTCATAATACGATACGAACGGTTATGAAGATGGTATTTACCATATTTCAATATGGTGTCATGAGTAATAAATATCATTATGGTCATATGACTGATTTTTCTACAGAGTGCTTCAACGGTTCGATCGTTTCTGCCATGATTCCAGTTGCTCTAATCACATCCAACAACCCAACCTAACCTTTAAGAAACACTTGGGAAGTTTTTATCTGAACTTAGTTACTCTCTAAACTTCTAATAAATCCCATCCTGAACTGAGAGGGAAATCTGTCCAAAACTTTGGCAAAGATCTCTACAGATTTTTTGAAAAATCTTCTAACATTTGTTGGAAGTTTCTTCAAGAACTGCTGAGAAGTCCTCTTCTGAACTTAAGGGAAGTATACTTGTGAACTTTGGGGAAGTTTGTTCCTGAATTTTTGAGAAGTTTTTTTTTCCATCTCGAGTTTTTTCTTAACATTCGGAGAAGTTTTTTGCCGAATTTATTCTTTCAAAACGTCTGCTAAGTCCCATTTGAACTCCTAGGAAAATTGTATTGAAACTATGAGAAAGTACATTCTATAATATCTAGATTCCTAGCAAAATACCCTTGAATTTGTAGGAAGTTTCTTCCAGAACTTCTGAGAAGTCCTAGTCTGAACTTTGGCAAGTTTTCTCTCTAACAGCAGGGAAGCTTCTTCCTGAACTTCTGAGAAATTCTAACTCGACCTTCTTGAAAGTACCCCCAATGCTTCTAGAAAGTTTCTTTCGTTCATTGGAGAGGTTTTTCCTGAATTTCAAGATATCATGATTCTGAAATTCTGAAATTTTCACTTCCAAACTTCTGGAAGGCTCAGTAGCACTTCTGGGAACTCCTTTCAGAAAAGTTCTCTCCTGAACTTCTAAGACGTATCGTCCTGAGCTTTGTGGAAGTTTGTTCCTGAATTTTTTGAGAAATCATTGGTAGTGCCCTTCCTGGTTAGTTTCGGGGTAGCTTTTTCCTGAACTTCTGGGAAGTTCCATCTTGAATTTTTGGGAACCCTCAAGAACCTCTGAAAAGTTCCAAAGTTCTAAGAAGTCTTGTTCCCTAAACTTCTTTCAGAAGCTCTGAGAAGCTCTCTCCTGATTTTCGAGAACGTTCTCTCCTAAACTTCTGGAAAGTATGAACTTGTTTTTTGTAGATGTTTGGTCCTGATTTGTTTGGAATTTTTCTGCTTAAACTACTAAGAAGTGCACACAATACTTCTGAGAAGTGTCTGCCTGATCTTTGAAGCAGTTTTTTTTCCGATGAAGTCTTATCTGACCTTCTAGAAAGTATCTTCCTGAAACTCTGGGAAGTCTGCTTATGAACATTCTAGTGCCCCAAATGTTGAGAAGTTTATTTCTATATGTCTAGGAATCAAGAACTAATTTTAAACCACTTAAATCGAGTGTAAATTTTCAAATCCCTCAAGCAATTGTACTAAAATGATGCATTTTAAAGAACTTTAGAAGCAAATCAGAGTTTCAAGATTAATTTCATAGGTATAGCTTTAGCTGATTTCACTGCAAAAGCCTCTGAGATGTCACCTTAATTTTAATGAGTTTAATAGCCATGGCAATTGACAGTAATTGTTTTGATTCGTAATTGGATTGATATTTTTGCTATAAATCATTTTTTATTTGTTGGCATCTGCAAAACGGTGGTTTAGTATACTTCTTGATCTTCACTTATACCACTAGCCGACAAAAACGTCACTTCGACTCTCGAGAATAAGCGAGCTCTTTTACTTGACAAAGTAAGATGAAATTTAATGCAATTTTGTATACCCATCACCTGCCAGGTGACTTTTCTACTTGATGAATGTTCACAGCTACTTCAAGGCATCCTCAATGGAAACCTGTTCCAAATTGACAGGTCCGAAGATCAAATTCAATGATATTGATACCCATAAGCATGGAGAAGTAGCTACTGGAGAAATTTCATGAATTTTATACCCATATTGCCCGGCGTTCTTTCTATACATGTTTATGGCCACTCTAAACCCCACGGGAACCTGTTAGAGAATGGCCGTTTCAGGAACAAATTGGCGTATGGCTCACCATAGGATAGAAATAGTTTCTAGGAATTATTCCAAACATTCTGACATCCATTCCAGTTAATTCAATAGATGTTCCCGATATATGTGGCAATGCTCCGTATCAGGAACGCAGCCTGAAAACTCGGATTTACAGGATCCAAATGAATTCAAATGGTGCATTGCTACGATATTTTCTGAAGCAGACCTTGAGTTTTTGAATCTCGCGGTGTAAAAAAATCAAAATCGAGCAATAATTTACTGCCAGAGTAATAATCATTTGGAGTCAGGTGGGTATCCCGTTACCCTGTCGATCGCTTAAGGGGTAAAAAAATCGAAGTCCCCCCTTCGGCCTTCCTTGCTGCTAAACGAAATGTTTTCGTGCAAAAGTTGCAACTTCTAACTATTAATAAGATGTCACGGAATTTCAGCTTCCTGGTTTAAAATAAACTATGAAAACACGTAATGTACAACATGGCAAGGTCGATCACACAAAGTTAAGCTTGCGCTTCATTATTGCCCAAAATCTCTCGATGGGCCGGAACTGCGGGCAGTTGGGTGGATACGTTATTATCGCGGTACCACGCGGACGACTTCCCGGCTGATAGTGCCAACTCGTCAAGTCTGGCCAAAACTTCACGGGACCCTTATGGGCTTTAATGGAAGGAAGTACGTTGTTTTTCAGTGCATTCTTCCTTGTACAGCCATTGTCTTATTCGTAACGAGATTTTTTTTTGTCTTTGCTCCGCAGCTGCATATCCCTTGCCACATCATCAGTTTTTTGGCAAATCTGTCCATAAAAGCAAACTTAAACTTCGCAGGAACATCTCCTCGCGCCGTCGCCGTAGTAGAATTTTTGGCCAAAAAGCTGTCCGAAACCCATTTGACGTAGGTTTCATCATCGATGAGCAGGCATTCTTGGTACTTCGTCAAAACCTGCTGGTACAATTTCACGAGCTCGAGTTTTGGTGACGAAACTTTCGCGCGTCCAACGTTGCTAGGTCTTAGGGTACCTGTCTTGCTGACGGCGCAGTACGCGATTCAGATTATCTGATAGTCAGGGTTTGCTCGGACAGTTCTCGACACCTTCTGGTTCGAGCGCTGTCAGCATGACTACATGCTATGCGTCGGGGCACTCAGTCCAGCGGCTTTCCTTCTGACGGACGTCGACTGTGACTAGGTTACGATCTTATTGCGGATCACTTGACTTCGCGCAGTTGCTGTACCACATTGACGTGTAGCAACACCGCTGGGAAGTCGTGCGTGCGGTCACTTTTCGTGCCGCCGCGCTGCAGACGTAAGGATCAGATTGCAGAACGTCTGATCGACATGATGCGCGCGATGGCTAATTTACTCTTGACAATTCGGTGACATTGCCGTGACGTGCCGGCCAAGCTCGTAATCGAGTTCAAAATAATCGCACTCCACGTAAACCAATTCAACTATCTAAAAGCTTTGCAGATGTATTTTCAATTTCCGACAGACTCCGATGCAGCCCAGCAGCAGCTGCTTGCATTCTAGCATCCAGTTCAATAATCTACGACCCTCATCGAATCGGATGAAAGCGAAAATTTTGTTTACGAATTTAAGCCAAAAGCCATTCACCGCCATGGCCGCCGTACCGGCACCATTCCTGGCCATCATACGGCACAGACGACGACGACGACGACGACGTCGAGACATATTTGGATCCATTTTGGAATTTCGCCCTCACCGAGTTCTGCAGGGCCAGATTCAGAGAGCAGTTGCACCATCCAATTGCAATCCGAACGGAGTTCAGCGCGTTCAGAAGTGGATACAATTGGCGTGATCCTCACCGTCGCCACCGTCCGCAGTTTGCTCTCTATGTAGCAATGTGGAATCTGGGATACCTACTAGACAGTGTGCCAATGTGAGCGTATAAATAAATTATGAACGCCCATGGGACTAATCAAACTGACGCGTCAATTTTCATTTAATGTGCAGCAAATTAGAGTTTATCAAATGGAATTGACAAATGGACAGTGAGACTGTGTTTGTTAGGGACAAGGATGTGCATGGTCGGGTCTGGTTTTCATGATGCAGTAGATTTGTGTACTTTCCGGTAAATGGAGGAACCGATTTTTGCCTCACTATAAATTTGCATTCAATTTTAATTAAAGCATCAGCGGGTATTGCAAGAAACGACACAGAAGTTACACCGATAGTGAAGATTGCTTCCTAGGCAAAACAGGGGAAAATCAATACCCGTTAAAATATAGTCAAACGCCATTCAACAGTATGCACACAGACGTTCCTTTCCAGCATTCTCCGGGGAAACATTGGTAAAGACCTCTTCTCCATTGCCAGAAAGGTGTATAATTTATAGGATTTTCACCAAACAACCACACAGCTCCATTGCAATTTCGATTCGAAATATCCGGTGACGTAGGCAGGAATCTACGATTCCTTGGCACAACTCAACACTCCAAAACGCCCCTCTTCGAAAGCCCTTGCTGCACCCCAACCCGTTACCCGTCGTGGCTTGAAATCGAAATCGAAACGTTCAACATTTTCCCCGAACCAACCAGTGAGCGGGGAGTTCCCACCGGGACCGGAATCGACACGTTCGACGTCCCTTTCCATCACGAGCTCCACCGACCGCTGCCTCCACTGCAGTGAAATATTAAATTATTATGCAAAACACTGTATTCTTTTCCCTGCACATTTCCTCCCGAAGACGAGGTAAAAGTTTCGTACCGTTTGGCTCTCACCTTTGCTGCCACAAGAGGAAGAACTTTGGTTTATAAACTGGTTATTATTTATAGTTTTGCACAAGATTTATTGCACTCTTCGTGGCTCCTACTTGCAAACACTTTTCCTCCAACCATTTCTTTTCGAAAATCGAAGACAACCAAGAACAATGCAGCTTTCATCCCCCACTGGAGCGAACCGGCCCGGCCCGGCAAGCCACATTAATTTTCAAAATCCCTAACCTCCAAAGACCTTCTCTATTAATTATAGGCACTTCACAAGTCACTCCTCCGAGCGTCCCCAAACTCCCATGCCTCCCTCTCTCTCTCTCCCTCGCCGCCTAATGCGAAACATAGCACTTACATCACCCAAACACGATAATAGACCATGATAACACACTTCCGTTCCTATTTGCTACTCCTCTTAGCGGCAAACCGAAGCAGTCCCACCGGAGAAGGCAGAGAGAGACAGAGAGACAGAGAGAGCCAAGAGTCCGGCCAACCCACCGAAACAGGAAGTAATTTTCCCCATTAATAAATCATCGCCGGTTCATTCTTCTAACGCCTCCCTCTCACTGCCGAGCCGGAATGCTGCTGCCGATGGAAGAACGGGATTTTCTCTTTACGTTCAAAGAAGGACTCAACACTCACACTCACGGCATTCGACGCAATGTACCTTCATGTATTTCGGGCTATTGACTTCGCGTACGGATACACGGTTTTGTCTATCGAGATGTACAGCGGTCCGAGGGCTTGCTTGCTGCAAAAGGGAAAAGTTCCAAATTACAACCACATAGGCAGTTAGCCGAAAGTGATACTAGGCGAAAAGGGGTTACTCACTTGTTGAACAGTCCGAAGTCCGCTCGGGCATTGCTGGTGCATTCACCTCGCCGGTAGTTCTGGTACGAGTTGCAGTTGGTACCCTCGAATATGTTGGCCCGGTTCAGGGAGGCCCGGAAGTACTCGACCGCCTTGAAGTGACTGCAGATGAATTGAACTGAAGGGGGAAGAAAAATCAGCTATGGAAATGTTACTTTAGAAAATAAGGGGGGTATATCATTGCAATGGATTTGCCGTAGTTGGAAGCTAATTTAAATCCAGAATCCAGCTAGAACGAAATTTATATTACACAGCAAAACTAAAAAATTGATATCGCATCAATGCAGACGCAAATCATCCATGTAGAAAATACGGTGCAATGTTCAGTGTTCTTCAAGTAGCAATTGTACACAAAATGAGCGGTACTAGTATCCAAGTGACTTTTCTTACTTAGAGAGGTGAGAACAGTCACTCGTAGAAACGTTACTCCTCTGGGAAAATCAAATATAGAGTCACTACACTGTAAGTGGGTTTTCTCACGTCACCAGATGACAAAAGCCAATTCGACTCTCGGAATCAGCCCCATGTTGCTTCTTATAAAGGGTTTTCCGATCAAAGTTCGGTCAAATACGAATTGCCGGGTCTTACGTTTAACACCTGCCATAAGATTTTGTACAGTCTCCTTGTCCACTTTATTCGCCGCAGAACGCCAGTTCGCATTAAACTGTTTCTCGCTTTTTAAGTCTTCTTTAGTTTCCGCTTAACGAGGGCCCAATATTGTTCGATTGTTGGCATGTTGATCGTTGCTGGCAGCATACCACTCCATGGCCTTTTTTCCGTAATGGCAATATTGCCAAATCCAGCCAGTGGCTTCTCTTCCTTCGACGACATTTTGATAACTGAAGTGCAAATTTCAAAATCAAAATAAAGGCACGCACACATTTTCAAAATGAGAGGTGAGCCAAATTTTTTAATACACGATGAAAGGAAATGCGTCAAGTTTAAGTCGACCAAATTTTGATCGAAACACCCTTTAGAACGGCGCATAATTTATGCAAGAGTAAATCCAAAAGCTGCACTCGCATATAATATTTTCTCAAGTGTTCTGAGCATTAATAGTCTTTAGATTTCTGATATTTATCAAAAATCGATATGGCCAAAAACGGTTGTCATTTTTTTGTACCATGAGCTGTGCATATTATTTTTATAAAAAAAAATAATTTTCAAAATCACAACAATCTTAACAATTTGTATTAACTTCTGTTCATTTGACACTTCTCCAACTAGCATATCATGTTCATGTATTTCTGCAATTGTTTTTGCTCTGGAATTGCTGGATTATAACCTATTTGTTATTATGATGCTAGAAACTACCAAGATAAGACATCATCATGTTGAAAGCTTGTTATTCAAAGCATCTTGGAAACGTATTTTTAGTCCTAAAGCTGTATCTAAAACCTACTCATGTGACCTTCAAGATGTTTCAAAGAAATCAATTTGTTGCGCTGTTTTGGTCATATAGGATACCAAAAATAACTTATGGGTACTGAAAAAATTTATGAGATCACGTCTTATAGATGAATTTTTGAACATAACATAACAAGTTGTGTTACTTGGGGGCTCTCCTTAGTAAATCAATTGAAGAGTCACTCACTTCACCAAGTGACGAAAGTCAATTCGATTATCGGAATCACTCAAATTGTGCTTCTTATACAGGGTGAGGCAGAAAAAAATGTGAAAATTTCGGCAACTTCATTCGAATCCCATTCATAATTCCGATCTACCGATGAACCAGTTATTGCAATAGAGCTACAAATATAAAAATTGAACGAGATTTTCAGATTATTTTCGTAACATGTCCGGGGGTGAGATTCGAACTCGAGACTTTGGCGTGAGTGGTATGGATATTAATCACTGCGCCAGGGTCACCCCCAAAAATTAAACATGTGAAACATTTTCCGCTAAGAATATTTAGAAAATTTGAAAAACAATGCTATTTAAAAAAAGTATAAGAAAGCAGGATGTTTGCAGGAGAAAATTGAATCTTTGAATATTTCATCAAATCATCTAATTGATTACTATTGTCATACTGGTACACATCTATAAGTTCTTTTCTAACACCCTATCATCCTATCCCAAAGGTCTTTTTACACGGTTTTTCTTTAACACGGTTTGTTTTTGGCGATAAACTCCAGAACGGAACCACTTATCGTCCTCATTCGAATCACATTTTCCGGTTACACATGCAAACAAAATCAAAGTAATTTAAAATGTTTATGCATGTGAATTGATCATCTCTATGTAGTATTTTATACGCGGTTTCATAGTAAGAGTGGAACGTATCTCCCGCGTAAAAAAAAAACTTTTGTGCAAATAAAAATGAATTTCTGTCTGTCTGCCTGTCTGTTTGAACCATAAAGACTCAAAAATTACTGAACCGATCGGAGTAAAATTTTGTATGGAGGGCTTTTTGAGGCCGGTTAGGGTTCTTATGATAGTTAGAGATCCCTCGCTTCTCTGAAAAGGGGCACTCCCATACAAATAAAAACTAACTACAACTAACATACAACTAAAACTAATCAAGCAAAAGAAACCAAATTTGGCATGTGCGAGTTTTTGAAGCAAGAAAGGTTTCAATGGTAGCTTGAGAACCCTCCCCTTCCTAAGAGGGGGGGCTCCCATACAAATATTCTGTATAACTTGGGAACGAATCAAGTAAACGGAACTAAATTTACCATGTGGTGATTTTTGAAGACAAAAAATGTTTCTATGTTGATTTGAGACCCCTTCTTTTTCTGAAAAAGGGGAATCCCATACAAATGAAATGCAAATCCTTGCATAACTCAAGCACTAATCAGGGAAATGGAACCAAATTTGGCATGTGGAAGTTTTTAAAGGAGAGAAATGTTTCTATGGTGATTTGAGACTCTTCCGCCCTCTGAAGGGGAGGGGGGGGGGTCTCTCAAATAAATGAAACAAAAATTTCTGCATAGCTCGAGAACTAATAAAGCAAATGGAATCGAATTTGGCATATGGAGCTTTCTGAAGGAGAGAAATGTTTCTATGGTGGTTTCTGTCCTCAGAGGGGGTGGCCTCCCATACAAATGAAACGCAAATTACTGCATAACTCGAGAAACTATTCAAGTAAATGAAACCACATTTGGCTTGTGGGGGTTATTAGACGCAGGATTTTTATATAGATTAAAATGAATTTCTGTCTGACCGATCGGAGTGTATGTATACAGGGATTTTTGGGGCTGGGAAGGTTTTTATGATTGTTTGAGACCGCTTCCCCTTCCTGAAAGGGGAGAGGGCTCCCATACAAATGAAACACAAATTTCTGCATAACTTGAGAACAAATCAAGCACATGGAACCAAAATTGGTATGTGGGGGTTTTTGAATGCAAAAAATGTTTTCTATGGTGATTTCAAACACAAATTTCAACCAAACCTGAGAATTATCCAGGTAACTAAGCTACAAACTGTGTATTGTCTGGGTGAGAAGAATGTTCTAATAGAAGTTTGAATCCCTTCTTAGTCAAAAAAAAAAACTCATTAATAAAAAAATAAGACCGTCAGTTCTATGTAATAAAAATTCATTTAGTTTCAGGCGCAGCAACGCTCGTTCCGGGATTAGCTCGTATATATATAGAAATGAATTTCTGTCTGTGTGTCTGTCTGTCTTAACCTTATAAAATCGAAAACTACAGAACCGATCGGCGTGGAATTTTGCATGGAGGGGTGTTTGGGGCCGGGTAAGATTTTTATGATAGTTAAAGACCCCTTCTGCATCTAAAAAGGGGGGTCTCATGCAAATTAAAAACAAATTTGTGCATAAGTCGAGAACAAATCAAGCAAATGGAACCAAATTTGGTATGAGAGACCCGCTGGTGATCCTGGTCCTGGTCCTGATGGACAGAACATGTTTTTTTTAAAAGGGTGGCTCCCATATTTTATGGTGGTTTGAGGCCCCACCTTCCGTTCGAAAGGGTGGCTCCCATACAAATTAATCACAAATGTCAACCAAACATGAGAACTATCCCTACTGCTATGCCAAAATTATATGCAGGGGTTTTTAAGTCCGGGAAAGGATCTTATGATAGTTCAAGTCCAGAAACAAATTTCTGTATAATTCGAGAACTGATCAAGCAAATGAAACCAAATTTGGCATGGGCGGGTTTTTTTTTTTTATGAGTCGTTAGGTAGGGTCCAGGTGGTGGAGTCGTCTCCCTGGCGTCGGTGATTGTCACCATGTGAGGAAATAGGCCGACGGAAAATAAATAAGTAAAAAATAAAAAAAAATAAAAAATGGGCGGGTTTTTGAAAGCAGAACATGTTTCTATGGTGGTTCGAGACCCCTCCTCACTCTAAACAGGGGGGCTCCCATACAAATGAAACACAAATTTCATCCAAACATCAGCACTATCCCTACTGCTATGCAAATTTTATGTAGGGTTTTAGGGTCCGGAAAAGGATCCTTTGATAGTTCGAAAGGGGGGCGGGGGGCTGACATACAATTTGGCCTGAAGAAATTTTCAGAAGCAAGATATGTTTCTACGGTGGTTTAAGCCCCCTCCCCTCTTTAGACAAATGAAACACAAATTACAGCCAAACATGAAAACTATCCCAACTGTGGGAAGGTCCATTAATTATGTCACGCAGTAATGGGTGAGAGAGGGGGGAGGGGTTTGAGAAAACGTGACAATCCATACAAAAAAAAATTGAAGGTCCTTACAAAAAACGTGACAGGGGGAGGGGGGGGGTATAAAAAGTCACTTTTTGACATAATTAATGGACGTTCTCTGTTAAGAAAATGTGAATGCAAGGATTTTTGGCGCCGTAGAAGATTCTCATGAGGGATCGAGACTCTTCTCTCGTTTTAAAAGAAAAATCCTGAAGTTTGATATGTCGCAACCCAGGTTTTGGCAACGATTTGAATATGGCCACTTCTCCGGGGAAGTTCTGATCCTGCAGGGCCTCTTTTCGAGGCCAGTATTGTCAGAAATCTTCAAAATGTCTTCTGATGACCTAGTTATGCTAAATCATGAAGTTTGATATGCCGCATTCCAAATATTTTGTCCACCATCCCAGGACAGGTACTTACCCCAGTACTCCCACCTTGGAATCCGAAACTACGAAAATATTCGGAATAACTAGTGCAGATATATAAGTTTGTGATCTATCACCCATTTTAAATTTTAAATTTTCTGTCTCAGAGGGGTTGGGGACGTACGTGTTATATGAAGTCTAGTTCTAATCGGCTCTGAAAACTGTCAATAGAGGTATATATTGTCTTACTCTGTTTAGTTCATTTATCACTTTGTTTACCTTAGTCAGTTCTTGTCCTCTGCGTTATTCAGTTAGCTTCTATATTCATTTAAAAAAAAACCTACATTTACTTGTCGATCATTGGCGCCTTTTTATTTGCTTAACATTAATCTCTAAATCGTTTCATCGCTTCTAAGTCTTACATGTATGTGCAGTCTAACAATTATTAATTGAGTCTCGGTCAGCCATAAGATTTAATATTTGGTGGAAAAATAAAGCTTCATCGTGCCCATTCCCTTTATATTGCTATCAAATTATCAAAAATGAGTCCTTTATAAGATTGTTTGCATAATTTTCAATAATTTTGAATTTAAATTTGATGTGTTATGTAAACCATACTTTAAATTCCCACCCTCTTTCCTATCCGTAATTTGTAATTCCTATTAACCTCGAGACGACCGCGAGTAATCGGTTCTATCTCCTTAACTTTAGTTTTAAGATAAATGATGTATAAACATATGAAAATTTGGCTATGAAAAGTTGATTCGATTGAGCCTGTACAAATAAATGATTATAAAAAAAAAAAAAAGTGTTTGTTTATAATGCGTGGTATTTTTACTAAGGCTCTTTGAAGTGAGACATAATAAATAAGACTAGCGCCACGTTAATAGTTTTAATAAAACTTCTACTTACTGAATCCAACAGTTGATTCCCTACAAATGTAAATAATCTTGATCACATTGTCTATCAATATATATTTGACTAGCTAGATTTATACACTGAGGTTTTTTACACTTTTTTTTTTCACACGGTTTTTTTTGCACGACTTATTTTGCACGGATTTCGGAATTAACACGGTTTTTTCCTACCCGTGTAAAAAACCGTGCTATTTCCGAAATCCGTGTTGAAAAAACGTGTTAATTCCGGAATCCTTGTAAACTTTACTAACTTTACTAACTCAGCTGGTTCTAATTCGTGATTCTGATAAGATGGATACCTTTTTTGTCTTCGGCAAAATTGTTTATGTCAAGGGCATTCAACTGATGGACTATTCTGTTTGAAATTCCACCGCTACGTGGCGCTAGTGAGCATGCAAATTTGAGCATTTTCAACTTGTTCTATGTCATGATTCTGATAAGATAGAAAGTTCTAGTTTTCGGTAAAGTTGTTCAGAAGGTCAAGGACATTCGAAAAGTGAACCATTTCATTCGGGATTTCACCGCTACGTGTCGATAGTAAGCATGCGAAATTGAGCATTTTCATATTGTTCTACTTGTTCTGTGTGGGGATAAGTACAGTAACTGTTCGCTAACTGGGTGCTGTTTAACTGGGCTGCTTTTTAACTGGGCGTTCGCTAACTGGACTATAGCCCAGTTAAAACGCAAATAAGCCTCAAAAAACTGCATTTGACATTTTGTTGTCAAAATTAGCTAGGGGCATGTAAAATTGAGGCATATGAGTTTCGTAGAGTTTTGAAAAATTGTTTAACTGTACAAAAATGCGTCGTAATTTCATAGAAACTAAATCAAACATTTTGCATAATGGGGTTCACAATAAGCTGCAACCGAATAACGCATGAGACATAAAAACATTATTTAATTTATGTATTGTGCAATGAAATATCCCAACGGAGATTTGATCGAAAGCCCCCTCGAAGTTTATTTACATTTGAAATGTCAGCCTAGTTATCGAGCAGCATCCGCTAACCGGGCTGTGGACTTAGCCCAGTTAGCGAACGCTTGCTGTATATATGTGTGAATAAAGCTGTGTGTATCTATGTTTGTGTGCGTGTGTTTTAAAACCGTGTATGTGTTTATGTGTAGGTGCGTATAAATCAACGCGTGAATGAGTGTATGTATGCATGATTTTAAATGTGTTTGTGTGAGTGTATGTGTAAATATGCAAGTGTGTTTTTGTGCATGTAGTAATGTGTTTTAATAAGGGTGCATGAATGTTTGTGAATATGTTCATGTATGTGTTTATATGTATGTGTGTGTATGCGAGTATATGAACATATACGTATGAATTTGTGTGTGTATGTATGTATGCATGTGGGTATTTATATATGGGCGCAAATATATTCAATCTTTTGAATGCCCTTGACCTTCTGAACAACTTTGCTCAAGACCGCACCTTTGCAGATATTAAGGGTCTTGAGATATGCCATCATGAATGTACTTGTATTATCCCCACTTATCCCCACACACATTCACTCCGTTCCTATTTTGTATTCTAGCTCTGGGGCCCTCGCTTGACTCTTATAACTTGTTTTGCTATCCATTCCACTGTTTAGAAAATATTTTAAGTATTTTTCATTGCAATAGACTTAGCATGTTATCAGAGTTTTTTTTCACACGGATTTCGGAATTAGCACGATTTTTTTACACGGTTTTTCGGAATTAGCACGGTTTTTTACACGGATTCCGGAATCAACACGGTTTTTTAACACGTTTTTTTTACACGGTACGTATCCCCCCGTGTAAAAAAAACCTTAGTGTAGTTTGTTGAATAAAGCGAATACAGCCTGGGACGCCTTGAATCAGAAAATCAGAAAAATAAATCGTACAGAGACAACACTTAATAACAAATCTATCGAATCGGACGAACTTGCATCCATGATTAGACCCAATTTGGTATCCATCGACCGATACTACACCCATATCCTTCTAAAGTTTCTGACTTTATAAAATGATTTGTGTAACTTTACGTAATATATATTACCAGATAGCTTATTAAACATATCTTTTCAAGTGTATAGCTAGTTATATTTTGTTTCCAGCTCAAATACCTTATGAGTTGAAATAAAAATTGCAATCTATTGTGGCATATTAGGCTGCGTTAAGGGACACATACTTAGAATAAATTTTCGCATTATTTTCTGTCATGGCCTCTGTAATATAGGTATAAAAATATATACATTATCTTCCATCAAATAAATACGAAAATCCATACCTCTGTTTCAAATAAACTTTTTCATAGAAAATGATAAATAAAATCATAATTTTATGGAATCGTTTATTAAGCCTTTCATGATTTCATTATTCAATATGTCTACCATTTTTCTTGTTCACCTTCTCCAAACGGGGACGGAATCGAGAGCATACCTTCTCAATCTATGAGTCAGTCATCGAGTTCCATGCCTTGGTAATGAAAGCTTTCAGGGCGCCAACACTAGGGTGAGAACGTTCACAGACTACCGCCCGAGACATATGCTCCATATTAAGTAATCCAAAGCGATTCAAGTCCAGGCTGCTAGAGGCCAAAATGTCCTTTGGCCAAAACTCCATTCTTTTGTTTGCAGCCACGCTTTCGAGTCCTTTTGAGGTATTGCCTTTTTAAAAATGACGTGTTAAGTGTGCTTTAAAGTTGGCTTTCATCCTTGACAGAACGTGGTCCTTCAAAGTGTTCAGGTAAACCTCGAGATTAACTTTTAATCCGGCTTTGATAAATACTGGAGGCATTTTCAAGCCATTGGACGCAACTGCCCCGAAATCCTCTCCTTGACTCTGGCCGGATGGTTGGTTGTAAACTTGAATTCTTTAAGCGTTCTGGGAACATCCTCAATCTTCTTCAACGAAATAACCCGCGTAGCGTGGGGGTGTGATACGGGAATCGATGTGGTGGAACATTTTCTCATCGGAGAATACGATGATTATGCTTCTTTTTAATGCTGACACCAAACGTTTCGAGCGCGCTCAAGCTGTAGTTGTTTAATTCGGTCCGTTACAAGGTGGCGCTTTACTTTTGCCCTGGACGAACATTTCAAGTCATCTTTGACCTACCGTTGCATGCCAGTTTTTGAAATATCGGCTTCCTGAGCCAATTTCCGGATCGATCTGAGAGGATTTCTGTCTCTCACTGATCTGATGATCCGAGGACGTGATCCATCAAGGAGTGAACGTTAGGTACAGCAAACGGTAGCCAGGTGGCATCCCACAATCGTTGCAATTTGTTTTACGGGCTTATGGGCGAGCAGCAAACTAGTCACAACATCCTTTGCGTACATTTTTCTCAACTTTGTTACTAGCGAACCACTGTTTTGTTTACATCGTCTCAGAGTATACAGTCAGATGATTACACACACGCATTAAAACAGTAAAATAATGTTTGAAGCTACCCAAAAATAGGTATTGAAAACTTTCGCATTGTTTATGGGACATACTGTATATCTAACCAGCTAGATTTATATTTAAACGTGGCTCCAAGCCTACCAGTATAAGGGAACGCGCATACAGTGCGGTGCAGCCAGAAAATCCCACATCATTATTACTGAGAAAAGAGCCCCACTAGACTGCATCAGCATTCAAGACTCTCAGACAGAATGTTCGTTAGATCAGATCTGACGCGGCATTGAATCAAAATGATCAACATGTCATACCACTACGTCGGCATATGTCTTTGATTGCTATCTCAGTGCTTATGGCGTAGGTCCACCTATCACGACCAGATCACATATCCGAGGGTAGGGATGGTAAATTGATGGAATGATGATAACACAAAAATATGGTTTCCCATGCTAATGAAGTCAGATTATTCATAAGTAAGAAGTGAAACGACACCTCACAAAAAAAAGCTATGACTAGAGGGTAAATTATTTGTGACGATGTGATATCTGTCAGCCAACTCAAATCACTCAGAGCACTAACCAATCGAAGAAAATTGATTTGACTCTTAACGCAGCTTCAATGTTTAACTAGGATTCAAATGAATGAATTAACAACCTATCATCGTTTTACAACCATTCACTAACAAATACTTACGATACGACTTGGTAGTATCATTGTTGACTAGAGGGAACTCGCATCCCGGCTGCGGGCTTCCTCCGCTATTGGTGTAGAAATCCTGATGACCCATATTCGTCGAGGACCCAATGATGTTCTTGTCGGTGTGAATGGCCTGCACGAACAACGCATCACTCTTGTCCAGCCTTTTGCTCGCCGGTACCAAAAACGGTTTCGTAAATGCCGGTCCCGCCGGATCTAAGCCCACGATCATCGGTACCGTCCCTTCCAGCGCATAGCCAGCAATTCCGGATATGTGCGCACCCATACTGTGACCCACCAGCGTCACCTGGTCCACTGTAAGGCCTTCCTTCATTAGGAACTTGATAAACTTGGCCAGATATTTGCCAACTTTCGGAGTATTCTTCGCGGCCAGATTGTACTCCACCAAAGCCAATCTGCTCCAATCTACGGCACAAACGTTTCCACCGATGTGTTCGATGTAATCCTTAACCGTGTCCTTGACCCAGGTTTTGTTAACGTTGTCGGTCCAACCGTGCGTCAAAAACATGATCGGCTTCGAAACGTCCACCTTGTAATGCAATTCCGGATCATTTATCACCACTTGCATATAATCACCATGATCCCTGCAAATAATCCACTTTTACTATCAGCCCAATCCTTACAAACCAACATAAGAAATCTCACCGATTGGCACACCAAAACGTAACCTCCGTGCGGAGGTTATTAGTGCCGAAGAAGATCTGTGATATGGTGTTTCCAAACGCTCCGACCACCGTTCCCAGTCGATTAACTAGCAATTCATCCTCTCCCAGCACTTGCGGAGCAGCAGCTGAAACGAATGTACAAGAGAACAAAAAATGGCATGAGATTAATCCTGTTATACATCGACGCAAAAAATCGAACGAACGTCCCACTTGGTGGCCCTCCATCGATACATCATACGTCTATATGGCCATGTCGGTGGCATCATGCTCACACACACAAAACGTAGGAACAAGCGAAAGAGGATTAATGCTCCCTCCCTCCCCATTCAAATATTGTTCAACTGTGAACCAGGCATCCATTCAAAGCAGGTCCGGTCTATGTCTCCATGGGGAATCGAGCAGGTACCGTCCGGTTGGCAGTTCCTAGGCAGTTCTAGGCAAAAGGCAAAAACTGAATGATAGAGCTAAAAATCGAAATGATATTGAATTGGCTCCATGTGAGCCGTCCGATGGTAAGCATCCTCGACAAACTCCCGCGCCCGATTGCTGATGCTGAAAACTACAACCCCATGCTGACTGGCTACTTCCACCCATGGCCACCGGCTGCAGTACTGTGACTGGTCTAGGTTCGCTCTCTTTCTCCCTTCATCTACACCCAATTGACGACACAATACGATATGTAAATAGAGTGTAAATTAAACTCATGATTTATAGCTGGAAAATGGTCAAACAAATGGAGATGTTTGGAGAATTCGATGCCACATGAGGGTGGTGCTGCAATGCTAACGAGAGATTGGAAATTGGTTAGACTGCAGTACGATATGGGTATTTAACTGGTAGATGCTTTGATGCCTTCATTTGTTTAAAGTACTTAAGTTTTTCAGATTTCATTATCATTATGTTTTCTTTTGTTCTTGATTGCTTATTTATTTTTGCTACTTCATTATTGCCAGATTAGCTGTAATCACATATAGAACCAGCAAATGATGCTTGGGACTAGCATACATCCTCAATGTGTAAGAACTCGTGACCCGAAACTAAGGAAATACCGGTGCCGGCCCCTTCCGAAGGTAGGTCAAATAAGGAGAGGTGAGGGTAGGAATGTGTTGACTTACTTACTTTATTAAAAGCAGAGAACACCTCTGCACTTCCAAGAGAAATCTATCATAAATGGTGTATTCGATAAAAATGGCACACACATATATACTCATCAAAATTAAACTGATTATCGGATTTTCTTGAATTTTTCAGGGAATGAAGAACTACTAATGAGTTTTGATTTACAACATTTGTTTTATTCAATTTCGTCTCCCATCCCGAATGCCCGCACCTTCCTTTTCACTCCACCCATCAAATTTTGTACAACCGATTTTCCCAGTGTTTTTGTTGTTTTTACCCAAATTTTCTTCAATTCTAGCTCTGTTTTTATAGTTTTGGGATGTTTGCGAAGTTCCGTTTTCATAATTGCCCAGAATTTTTCAATTGGACGCAGTTCCGGCGAATTTGGTGGGTTCATATCCTTTGGCACAAAATTGACTCCGTTGGCTCGGTACCACTCCAATACGTTTCGAGCGTAGTGGCAGGATGCTAGATCAGGCCAAAACAGAGTTGATCCTTTAAGCTTCTTAATGAATGGCAAGAGACGCTTCTTAAGGCACTCTTCCGTGTAAATCGCACCGTTTATTGTTCCGGAAGTGATGAAGGGAGCACTTATTTCACCACATCCGCAAATCGCCTGCCAGATTAGAAACTTCTTTGCAAATTTCAATAGTTTCTTCTTTCGAACATCCTCCGGAACATCGAACTTCGACTTGGCAACGAAATATTCTTGCCCAGGAAGTTGACGGAAGTCGGCCTTGACGTATGTTTCGTCATCCATTACGATGCAACCGGATTTGGTGAGCAGCTTCTTGTAAAGTTTCCGGGCGCGGGTTTTCGCAGTGATGTTTTGTTTTTCATTCCGGATTGGGGCTTTTTGCACTTTGTAAACATGTAACCCAGCACGCTTCATGGTATTCTGCACAAAACTGACTGACACCTTAGACTTTTTAGCGACATCTCGAATTGACATGTTTAGACAGTTCTTGAATTGTTGTACGACTTTCCTGGCCATTTTACTGTCCATTGGACCACTTTTACGACCACCCCCTTCCTTCCTTTGGACACTCAGACGCTCCTTGAAGGTTCTTATTACACGAGACACAGTTGTATTTGCAATTCCAAGCCTTTTAGCAATCCACCGGTGGGACGCCCCTGGATTTTGATTGTGAGTGCACAAAATTTACTCACGGACAATTTCTTGTTTCGACGACATGACTGGAACTACTGAATGTATAACTATGAAACTTGGCAGATGTAAATAATACACTATGGATAAGATCTACTCAAATTTCTAGGTTTTTTACTCATACGATTCAAAAGTTACAGAAGATTTTCTGTGTGCCATTTTTATCGAATACACCCTTTATGATTCTATTTTGGCTGATCCTGGAGTAAAATACACAGCCGCGAAAATATCCACTTGATTTCCAATAATGGATTCGACCCAAACATGGTCAAATTGACTTATGTGATTCAATTTGTTCCGATTCATGGTCGGTGCCAACTGTAATTGAAGCTCCACTACCAGAGTTCTCATCTCAAGCAGCACACTTGTTGCAAATCGGTTGTAGTAACTCAAATGTGACTCAATGAGGTCAAAATCAAGTTTCTACAACTAATTATGACGACTTGGTGGTGTTCGCAACAGCGAATAAACTTCGAGTGAATGTTCGGCCACCTCTAGTCACCCTTCTGGTGCCAGTTACCGAACGTCGCATCATTCAGTAGCAGTGATACTTCCCATTTAATTCCTCCTAATAAGCTTATAACGCCTGCGTGTGGTACTTTGCCTTCTGGAAATGTGGTAATGTGTTTTGGACGAAAACATATCAAACAGTTGTCAAAAAGATCTTTTTTCTATCGCAAATCACATTGAAAACTTTTAGGTTATCTATGGGCAAACAAACAATTTTTATACGACGATAGACGCGATTCCAGATCAAGATATGTTTTTTACTATCACTTATTAGAACAGAACCGATTAAACCGTTTTAAAGTATATATTTAGTTTTGTAATTGAAATAGTTATATCTACACAGAAAAAAATAATTAATTTTAACAAGCGCGTAAAATTTCCCCTCGTGTAATTCCAAGCCAAAGGAGCGTAAACAACGATATTGTTTGCAATCTTTCATACAACAGGCTTGATTCAGGCGTTATCTGGCTTAAGTTTACATGAAATATCCCATTATGTTCTGCCAAATCTAGCATTCCCTTTATGTGCATTAGATAACGCAGAAAATTCAGTGTGCTTTTTATCTGTGTATCGTCCATCCCCAGCAGCACGCTTGTTTCAAATGAGAAAAAGTAGCTTCAATGTGACTCAATTCAGTCACAATCAAGTTGCTGTAACCAATTATGACAGCTATGTGTTGCTTGGGATTCGAATCAAGCGTTCACCAAGGTTCTGTTAAGAAACATTTAAATATATTTTAACTTCAGCGTCTTCTAGTTCTGGAACTAGATCAGCGCTACACATTAATGTCTTATCGCTTAATTAAAGATTGTACTTGAAAAAAATGCACCACTTTCTTTTGTGTACAACTTTCTATTGCTTTGGTAAACACTGATGACATTTTGGATAAAGCTAGTTTAGAGTAAGATGTTTAAATGTGCTAAAATGTGTTAAATTTTGTCACAACCTTTCAAGTGGTTATCGAGATGGCTTCCAAGCAAGAAGTGACCGTGTCCCGGGTAGTAAAATCGTTCGATAAGACCAGTGAAGACGACCCACCCCGTGAACGCCAGGAAGGTGAGGGATTACTTCAAGCGCAATTAAGGTGAAGGTAAATTCTGCCGTCCGGTTAGTCCAGCATACAATGAAGCGGGCCGTACTTCATGTCTTCAAGGTAAGGAAGGAGCCTAACCGAGCCGATAAATAGAATACGGTAGCCAAATCCCGTGCCAGGAACCTGTAACGTGAGTGGTTGGTACAGCCGAAATGCACCGTAATGGGAGAGTCGTACATTAAAGGAACGCCAAGCAGATCCCCGGCCAGGAGTGTTTTGTCACTAAGTCCCGCCTGGATGTTGCTGAGAAGTTCCGGAAGAAGAAGATCTACAAATTTGCCAACATGTATTTGATGGGGCAGGTGATCTGTGGGTGCGGCAAATTCATCAAGCCGTATATAACGGCTGGCACCATCAACGGCCAAATATATAAAGAAGAATGCCTCCAGAAGCGCCTGCTGCCCCTCTTCCGGTTCCACAAAAGTAACCCTCTGTTTTGACCGGATCTGGCATCGTGCCATTACGCGAAACCGACGATGAAGTGGTACGAAGCCAACGATGTTGTTTTTGGCCCGAAGGAGGCAAACCTGTTAAACATGCCCGAATTTCGCAAAATAGAAAAATTCTGGGCCGATTATGAAAGTGTGTAAGAAAAAAGGTGCAAGGATTGCAAAGGTTGGGTTGGTAGCGTTAAGTCACAGGTGTGGGCATTTAGCCTAGTAGAGGAGGTTAAATGAGCAAACTTTGCCAAAACATATCTACTCTGTGTTTATTTATTCGCTGAGAGTCTCAAAAATATACGACTTAAAATAAATTTTTGGTTATAACTCTCGATGAAAAAGCCAATGAATCAATCATGAATTTTTGGTGATAATTTTTTGTCTGTTGCTTTTTTTCATTACAATCATTAATGATTTCAATTAGTTAATGTGGCCTGTCGCTGACAGCTGTCAGCCACTATTTGAATCTCAACTACATGAATCCAGATTTTTTTTTTTCTAAGCCAAAACGATGGACTCCAACCTTTCAGAGCGGATTGATGTATTGAATTTTATCCACAATCAATATTTTTTCGTACAATTTCTAATCGGATTAAATGCTTCAGAAACGCTTATCATCACACTGAAAATTAATTTTACACAGCTCGAAAAAGTAGTGTGAATTTCCGTTCAATATCATGCACAGAAAAGGAGCGTCACATAACTTATAAACTAGCATTGCAAATCGTGTAATGTTCAAGGACATTCTATACCTTGCTGATAATGGTTAATTCAAAAGCTCGTATTTTTAACAAATATTTTATGCAAGTTGTTACTTTATGTGGAAAAAAGAAATTTACTTGCTCTGATATTTACATCATAATGAAAGTTCAGATTTTTTTCTGTGTAGTTTATATTACATGACGAAGTTACGTTTTTTTTTAACGAATCTATTTTTTTTAACGAATCTATTAGTTGTTTCCAGCAACGAAACTGACTTGTTGTTGTTGTGAAAATACCTTCGTAATTAATTGCACAAGCATAACTGTCACAAACACGAGAGCTTTTGTTCACACAGAAAGAATATTCGTGCATTGTACGAAAACAATACAAGGAGCTACGAACATTTTATCACAACTGGCAGATCTACTTTACCCACTCAAAACGTAATTGAAAAAAAAACACGTCGGTTCCACAAAGGTAAGTTTCTGAAATGGGATTCGATCCTGTATTTTTGGGAAGAGCTGTTACAGAATCCGTGGTTAGTCTCACTAGACCATGGTGACTCATGAGAAGATACTTGATTAATGAGTATGATGTTATAACTCTCGATAGTGCTTTAATTTTTATTTTGGGATGAATAAATTATTCCCGCCCATCCCGAATGTGTCTTCGGGATAGATTCTTCGAGTACGTATTTTTCGTCGTCCATTATGTTACAAAAAAAATGTTTGCAAGAAATTGTTGTAAAGCTCTTTAGCATGACTTCCCAACTTTGCGAGCCACATTTCACACAGAAAGATTGGGATTTTTCTCAATTTATTTCATGTCCATTTGTCGGGAGCATGCGTTTCGATTTGTTCCACTTCCTACCTTCCGATCTACAGTCAAGCGCTCGTTAAATAATTTGCAAACACAAAACACAGTCCTGTTCGGTAATCATATGTAACAAAAATGTAAATAAAGGTATACCTTGATAGTACGTACATCAACTTTCTGACTTCAAATCAAAATTGCATAAATACTACTGGTTGTATCGAAAATCCAATACAATTAAAAGCAAAAGATTACCCTTTCTTTTGGTTAAATAAGTTTTCAGATACAAACAGTAGTTTTAATGCAATTGCGATTTGAAGTGCGAATGTTGATGTACGTACTATCAAGGTATACCTGTTTGTCGTATTACGAAATAAAGTTGAGAGTTTCAGCTGTCATATAAGTGAAACGTTTCAGCGATCCGTGCAATAATTCAAAATCCACACTAGAAGAAAAGTGTCCGAAATTTAACGTGGCAGGCTTTACAATTTCCCTGATGTGGTCGATTTTACTGTTGTTCCGGATAATTTGGAAAGCCACCCGGTGACCGTTAGAGTCAATTTTCAAGTCACCAATGCAAATGTAGTTTGAGAGGTTTTTGAACGTTGATAACTCTCGACTCTACAGAATGACTTAATTTAAACACCATTTGTTCCGAAAATCTTTTGCGAACTTATCTTGCTTATCTTGATAGAAACACGTATTTCGTCTACAATGTGTAGAATTCTTCAGTGTCGTGTACCAATACTCGACAGTCGAGTATTAGTACCCGACACTGAAGAAGTCTGCATAAGTCTGCATTATAAGCAGTAAAGGTAGTTGGAATTAAATGGCAAATACTAATCTTTCTTCTCATTTTCTAGTAATTTTAAATTTTAAATAACAATATACGATATTTTGCCACCAGTCCACCCTAATCACGAAATGCCGCCGATCATCCGCAACGGTTCATCATCTACGAGCCCACCATCACATCCCATGTTCCTCCTATTCATATTTTTCCTTGCTCCGCAATGGATTGGTGTTGGAACACTCCTCATTCTGCGCTGCATCTGATGTCCAAAGGAACAACGCGACGGGAAATCTACCACGGGAGCCGGAACAAGGGCTGGCCGCCATAGAGAAGCAATATTTCTGTTTTCATTCCATTCAATGGACGTGAAAACGTACTCACAAGAGTTCATATTTTCCCGGCACTCCACCGTTCGAGTCGACTCTTCAATCATCGATTCGTGCTTTTGATGGAGGCTCTTGAAAAAGCTTTGCAGTGCTCAACTACTTTCGAACTTTTTACCACGAAATTACTGTTGGAAGCTGGACAGTTCTTCCGAGTTTAAATTTTCATAACCATACATATTTTAACAATTTTCAAGTTATGTCAGTGTCACAAAAGCCAAACTATGAAAGGGATCCATTCGCCCACTTTTTCCAACGATGTGGAAGGACACAAGATAGACAGCTCTGCATCTAGGAGTGGTGGCATTTTTCATTTCGCAACCCAGTTAATACGCGAGGAAATTGCCGCTCTGCCCTGCTCTGGTTATAACTAGTTCTTGTTAAATTCTTCCACCCGACCGCATCTTGAATGGGCTGCCAAAGATAGCACTGACTGACTGACTGGCTGCCATGGAATCGTGGAAGAAATGTAAAAATGAAATGGAAATAAGTTGTTACCAGCAACGGGCCGCAGCAGGAAAAACGACGGCCCCGGTCTCAAGATGAGATGTTTGACGAGAAACGAAATGAATATCTTATTTTTCTCCCAGACCACCAGCTGCTCGGAACAGAACGCAATTGCAATAACATGGAAACGGCTCTCCCGTTTAATGATATGACAGTTTCAGACTGCAACTATGGCACTTGACAAAGTCGTAAAAAAGTGACGAGCCAGTAGTAGCTTATATATTCAACCATTGCGATGCCAAAATCCAAAAACAGCTACGCTGCAGCGCCTTCGAGGTAGACAACCTACATGACATGTTCAAAGCTACCACCCAGGCGAACGTCAACCAGGAACATGATGTCAATTTGTGCACATTCGGGGGAAAAAAAGACACGACAGACGGC
The DNA here is from genome assembly GCA_034211315.2 of Aedes japonicus. Lineage (NCBI taxonomy): Eukaryota > Metazoa > Arthropoda > Insecta > Diptera > Culicidae > Aedes > Aedes japonicus. Next base: position 2,243 of record JASCZW010001042.1, on the reverse strand, counting down.
GACACGATATCGTGTTTGATTTGACCTCACTTCCGACGGCTCAGGCTGCGTAATTGAATTTAATTGTTCCGAAAAATTGACTAAATAAAGCTCTCCGCTGGGCCGACGGACGGTAATCGCTTGTTCCGCTGAGTTCGGTTCATTCGCAGCTCCGTTGGCATGTTCGTACCGAGCGGACGACCGGACGATAGCAGTTGAAAATGTAATACGTCAGGAACAACGGTGGGAATCAAATCCACGGATCAGTAGAGTAGACACTTCCGGCATGTAAGGATCTGATTCATGATCGGTACAAAAATTCCAACGAAGCGTGACCTACCAATTTTCAAATCAAGCCACCTGGACAAAAAACCTTGAAACGCCTTCGTCATCGCAGTTTTTTATATCTGGCGATTCTAAACCGAAAGATGCCACTTAGAACAAGATTTTTCACTCTCTGGATAAACACGCGTTGGAGCGAAGCAACCATCGTTCAGTAGTAATTATCATCCTAGCAGCTATGCTGCCTTGTTTGATGTTGCTACAGCGGACTGTTGATAAACCTTTCGATGAATGATTCTGTTGTTGCTGCTGCTGCTACTTTTCTCAACAATTTCAATCAACCTGAAACGAGGCACGGAGCTAATCGATAATAGAAATAATGCTTGCTACTTTTTACGCTGTCCAAGGTCAGTGATGATATTCGGTGCAAAGATTAGGTATTAAAAACACAGTCGACTAGTTAGTGTTTCAAAATTACTCGAAGAAGTGCTCGTTTGATGATCAATGATCAATGATCAATGCACAGTGGTCCAGAATGTGAATTTAGCTGGAAAGATACAGTTTCAGCCTAAGTTTGAAGTTTTGGGTCAAAATTGTCTTCCACAAAGCTGTTTCTAATATCAAGGCGCTTCTTTTGGTGTAAATGAAAACAAGGGTGGTCCTTATTTTCAGAGAAATCGAAAATCTAACTTTTTTTTTCAGAAAAAAAGGCATACATTTTTCGAAAAGTTGTAGAAAAAATTATTTCAAGCAACTTTGATGGTACAATTGTTTCTGTACCTTTTGATATGACCGAATGAGAGCATTTTTTCCTACGTAGCTAAGGGTGTCCCTTTGAAAATCAGTTATTTTGCGGTAACATTTTTATTTTCTAATTTTTCACAACGTTGTCTTCAGATGATTTTTATAACTTAAAAAGATGAAAGTTTTGACGTACAAATCTTGCGGATGTCTCCTACCGTTAGCAAAAATTAATCGAATTTCTTATAAAATTATGCGCTTTTCAAATGTGTTTTACTCCATTTAAAAAAATAGCCCATCTCTAATTTTCAGACATAATATGCAACAATGAAGATCCTTTCAAATGCTGTTAAAGAATATATTTTTGGTGTTGACACCGCAGGGCAGCGACACCCACACAATGATGCGCGGCTAGCGTACCTACCTTTGCGCCTCCTTTGTACACGGTGTTCAATCAGTACGAATACAAGTTTTCATCATTGCGTAGGTATGCGCCATGTACATATTCTGCATTGGTATTGGTGTCGGCTTTAGCTTCATTCATACGCTACCGAATGTGCGCGGTGTTGACATTCTGTTAGTTGTGTTCGTTTGTTACGCGCGATGAAAGAGTATCGGGACTTCGTAATTAAGCGTTTTTGAACGGTGAGCGACCCGGCGATATATTCCGGCTACTGAAATCGCATGGGGTCAAGCGGAACTTTGTCTACACGACCATCAGGCGATACCGGGAGACGTCCTCGACCAATGACCGTGCGAGATCCGGTCGGCCGCGTTCAGCGAGGACGCCACGGGTCATCAAGATCGTGAGGAGCGAATTCGGCGCAAAAGAACCGCTCAATCCGGAAAACGGCTGCAGATCTCAACGTTTCCATTGGAACCGCTCACACCATACTCACCAAGGACCTTGGTTTCAGGCCTTACAAAAAACGTAAGGTCCATGGCGTTTCGGAGGCTACCAGCAAAAAGCGGTTGGATCGAGCTAAGAGGATCCTCTCTCGGCACGCTGGTCAGGAGTTTGTTTTTCGGACGAGAAACTGTTCGTGCTGCAGCAGCCGCACAGATGTGCAAAATGACCGGGTGTGGGCGCCATCGAGGGACAGCATTCCTGAATCCAATATAAACATCCCTCGGTTCCAAAGTGCCGCGTCGGTGATGGTTTGGGGGCAGTATGCAAACGTGGTAAGCTACCCTTGGTGTTTATTGAAAAAAACGTCAAAATCAACGTGGCGTACTACAAA
>JASCZW010001041.1:0-133816 GCA_034211315.2 Aedes japonicus | reverse complement strand
ACAAAGATTTCATGTAAAATTATGTCTACCGGAACCGAACCATACGCAACTAGACGAAAAGTATGTATGATTAGATTTACTCTTTCGTCGTTTTAAACTCATTTTTATGTTCGAAAGAACGCCTGCATGTGTCGGTTTCATGATTGACCCACAATTGATACGTTGCAGATGAGTTTACGTGAATTTGAAAGTTTTCTCTTAGGTTTTCTGTCAACGCCAACGGAACGCAAACTTATCTCATAGTATTGTAGGCTAGCCTCCAGGGTACAGAAGTTTTCATTACATTTTTTATGCGAGTAACCTTACAGAAAATAAAAATGAATTTTAATAGACGTCTAAAATTTCTCCTCGTTTAATTGCAGGACAATACGAGCGCAAACAACATACTTGTATACAATCTGTCATAAAGACCATTTTTTTCATGTTTGGTATTTGTATCTCTTGATTTGACTGCTTAATGTTAAGCTTTTCTTGAAGGGATCCCGGCGAAACAATATTAAAGGGCCAAACTTTGGTTTAACGTTTGCATTAATAAAATGGACTTTTTTCGGATGGTGATAAAATAAAAGCTAAGACAGATTATTGCTCTTGATAAATTTCCCATGGATGGTAATTATTTAAGCTCACTTGCAAAAAAATCTACGCCCTGACCTTTCGGCATTCACCGGCAACATTCGCCATGGCAGGACAAAACCATGCGTGTAGGCATGTTTTTGAGTTCTTTCTTCGCTTTATTTATCAATTCCTCCTCAGTTTTCGCGACAAAATTGTTGGAGTAGATCTTACGCTTCAGGTTGGCCCAGAAATTCTCGATGGGACGTAGCAGGAGGACATTGGGCGGGTTCGCCGACTTGTGTACCATATCGATATTCAGCCGCTTCATCCTCCAACGATCGCTTCGAGTAGTGCGCCGACGCCAGATCCGGTCAAAACACTGCGTCTTCGCCCGTATGGTATTTCTTGATGTAACGACGCAACTTCCGCAGGCATTTCGTACTATAAATTTCCCGTTCACGGCCAGTCGAGCGAACGAAGAGCGGCTTTGACATCCCCTCTCGCGGATTGTCAGCCACAGCAACACGTTCTTGGGGAACTTGGTGTGTGAAATGAACTTCACCTCGGAGCTCACTTCCTTCGTGGGGGAAATAAAATACGAAGTGCGCTGCCAGTCGTTGCTATCCAGGGTGAGATAGGTCTCGTCGTTTATCACCACCGCCACCTCGCGATTCGCCGGGAAAATCGAGTTGACCATCTTATTCAGCCACTGCCGCTGCGTCATTGCATGCAGCTCCTAATCCAGTGGACGCGACTTCCGATTCCTGACGTGTATGTTCATGTTCGCCAGGTACTTTTTCACTGTTTGGCCGATTGAACCGATCTCCCGCAGCGATGTAGCCACTTTTCTCTCGGTCTTCCTCTTCAGCATCCTTTGGAGCTTCTTTCCGCTCAGGTCCGTCGGCCGTCCGGAACCGGGCTTTCTTTCGATGCTCTGATTGTTGTTTAATAGTAGCCACGATATTCTAGATGCCGGAACTGGCGTATCCGGTGTCCACGAAAGTGCTGCACGATGTCCGCTTTCGACGCGGCGGGGTGCATACTGTCTGCATACTCATGGATTACTATGATTGATGCTGCATGGGTAGTTTTGTTTTTTTTAAACGCAAACGTTACTATTAATAAGACAAATATTGTTTTTCCTGAACTTCTTCATATTCAGGATGTTCTAGGTCGTCAAATTGTCTCTCAACTCAATTTTTATTATATTTTAAAAGTAGAAGAATTGAGTTAGAACAAATTTCTGCTTTTATCTGCTTTTGACAAATTTCATCATAGAACAAATCTGCCAAAGACAGTATACAATTTTATTAGGTCTGTGTTTTTTTACAGCCATTTTCGTTTGGGGTCAATTACCAAACGGGCGATCGGGGTTAATATATTTTTTAAGACAAGACCTAACATATATGTATTTTCCAATAGTATGTGCCTCGAAATAAACATTGTTCTGCCGCATCAAGTTGATGCGTGGAAATATTTCCGACCGATTGGTGCAAAATTTTTGAATTTTTTTTTGAGAATTCTGAAACAACTAATGGCCCCAAACACAATGATAACGGAAACAGAAAACGGCAATGCCCGATCTGAGTATGCCTGCTTGTCGGAAAGAAAACAGGCTAGATCCAGAACCGATTCTAATTGGACATATCCAAGTCATTTGCAGCAACTATCAAAGTGCCGTTTTCCGTTCCGTTTCCGTTATCATTGTGTTTGGACGGTAAGACATTAACGCTCAAAACCTGACCATTTTTCGTGACGGTCGTAATGCGATTTAAAAAAAAAATGGTAGCCTAGTATAGAAAACAAAAACGTAGTCCTACGTCAAAAGGTATGATGATAGCATTTCATCAGATTAAAAGTAATATGAATGTTTCATACAATATACGAAACATTTGTTCTATGTATAAAATCCTTGTTTACGAAACGAGTAAGAGCTTTTTTACGAAAATAAACTTTTAATGTGGCTATTATATTGCAGGAGGAGAAATGACAATGCTTTTCCTGCAGTTACATTCAGTTTCAATTGAAAAAACCTACTTAATCCATTGTATCACCTCACTTAGAGAATATGTTTTGTTTTTTTTTTCATGTTTGGCATTCGTATCACTTGATTTGAATGGGCTATTTTTGAAGGGATTGCGGTGAAACAATTTTGGATTATCATTTTTCAGCTCGGAGAATTTTTTTTGTGTCACCGGCTTTTCTCGGCACATATAAACTGTTCCAGAAAGTATGAGCAAACTTTCAAAATAACAAAAAGTCATGTTTTTTTAGTTTTAATAATTTTATTTGGCAAATCATATTTGTATTTGTGATTTATATGATATTTTACTCTCGTTTAATCAAAATATTTAATCATAGCTAAGACTCCTAACTTTTCCTCGAACATGACCCATTAGCTTCTGCACAGTGGTACTTCGCACAATTTTGACCACTTTTGGCCAATCTTTTTTAAGTGTTTGGATGTCGTCCGCTGGTTTTATGAATTTTCGAAGCTTTACTTTGGTTAAAGCCCAAAAAATCTCCATTGGCCGTGCCTCCGGGCAGTTGGGCGGATTCATGTCTTTCCCGAACGGAAGTTGCTGGTTTTCACTTGTAGGCATCCCTGATCTTTTTATCGATATCCGGACAAACAAGATCGGATTTCCGACCACTCTTGGGCGCATCTTCAAACGTACACTGTTCTCTATACTTTCGAAACGCAGATCCTACCGCTCCGACGCTTACACCCTCTTCCTTGGCCAATTTTCTCAAGGAGAGTCCGCTCACAGTGCACTATTTGTGCACGATACTTTTTCGTTGTTCCGGAGTAAGACCGCACATTTTGATAGGTAACACAAAACTGAGCACTTTTTTGATGCTATGTCATTCAGAAATGTGCAAACAAATATTTCATTATATTCAAAAAGACCGTTAAAATAAGGTGTGCTTATACTTTCTGGAACAGTCGTTAACTGTTTTTAAATAGACACCTTTTGCTACCAATTTCTCTTTTAAAGATGCATTCAAAACTACGAGAAAACGAATTTTATTCCGAGATTACGGTATTTTTTTTATTAGATTTGTGATTGGTAAATCCCAAGCTATATGTCCAGTATGACACACTCTAAACATCAAAGAAGAACGATAGGTCTTTACACTTTCGGGATATACTATTTACCCAATTTCCCTGTACAGTAAAAGTATATTCGGTAAATTAGAAATCTGTTTTTCCCTGTAATATCATTATCGATCATTAATTAATTGAACCATATAAATATATTTAATAGTACGAGACGTTCAATTTGAAGTGAAGTGCAAAAATTTTTGATAATAGTACATGTTTAAAAAAACATTGATTTCCAACGCATTTCCAACGCATTTCCTTTCATCGTGCATTACAAATTGTGCACACCCCTCATTTTGAAATGTGTGCGTGTAGCATCATGCCTCTATTTTTATTTTGAGATTAGCACTTCAGTTATTAAAATGCCGTCGAAGGAAGAGAAGCAACGCATCAAAATTTTGCACATGCATGGTGAAAATCCAAACTATCTATTTCTCCATCCAAACTCAATTGTTGAATGTGGCAAAATCAACTGTTACCAACTTATTGAAAGTGTTTGGTGAACGTTTGTCGACAGCCAGGAAATCAAAAGCCGGAGGCCACAGCGACGACAAAAAGAGTTGCCCGCTGTTGCGAGCGGAACCCCAACCTCTTCGTCTGAGATGTCGCAAAGAAGCTGGGAGTTGGTGCCTTCAACCGTGGATAGAGCTAAAAAAAGAGCTGGGCTGTCGACTTCCAAGAAAGTGGTGAATCCAAATCGCGACGATAAACAAAACACTTTGGCCAAAGCACGATCGCGAAAGTTGTACACGACGATGCTGATGCTGACGAAGTTTGATTGCGTGGTACAGGTCGATGAAAAATACTTTAAACTGATGATGAAGCAGACTTTAAACAGCTTCTTGGACAGGAATGTTATACGGCAATCGGACAGGAAAGGTGGCAGATATTTTCAAGCAAGTTAAACTGTCAAAGTTCGTGATGAAATATCTGGTGTGGAAGGCCATCTGTACTTGTGGCTAGAAGAGCAACGTTCACATTGCGACCGGTACCGTCAACCAGGAAATTTATCTGAGCGAGTGCCTACAAAAACATCTGCCGCCTGAAGCGACACAATTGTTCCGTTCTATTTTGGCCGGATTTGGCATCTTGCTATTACAGAAAAAAGGCCATGGAGTGGTTATGCTGCCAACAACGTTCAGGTGGTGCCCAAGGACAAGAACCCCCCCAACACGCCAGAGCTCCGCCCAATCGAACAATATTGGGCCATCGTCAAGCGGAACCTTAAGAAGACTCAAAAAGCTATTGTGAGCGAGAGACAGTTCAAGGGAAACTGGCGGTCTGCGGCGAATAAAGTGGACAAGGAGACTGTACAAAATCTTATGGCAGGTGTTAAACGAAAGAACCGGCAATTCGCATTCCGTAAAATGAAGTTTAGCTGACTTTGACTTATTAATAAAAACTTGATCGACTTACACATAGTACTGTTTGACCAAATTTTGATCAGAGCACCCTTTATTACTTAAAATTGACCAGTTTTGGCTCAAGAAGCACGCCGCCAAGTTAGAAGCAAGATTCCCCGTCATGTCCCAGGCGAATCAGATGTTACACGCCACGAAAGTCAAATAAAACATAAAAGAGTAACACAATAAATTATAACGCAAAACGAGTTGGTTTGTTTGATTCACGCTTCAATTTTATTAACTTAAAAGAAAATCATTAAAAAAAAACAATTGATACACTAAAGCTAGTTACAATCTATGAGAAGGCACAGTTCTGCAAGGCACGTCGTAAATTATTAACAATTAATTCCTGTGATTAAGATTCATTCGTCATTGTCTTAAACATAAAGAGCTTAAACGTATACCTAAAACCTTAAATCAAAAACGGTCGTTTAAAGCTTGGTCGTGTAGCTTTCCTGGGCAGCAGTGCCAATTGGCGTCGCTGGTCGCGTATGCGTCAAATCCTGAGTGCTTTTTGGTTCACTTACGGTACTGCCACCGCCGGCGCCCCCCAGTATGGCCTGAACTGGTTTGTCATTGTCCAGTGTCAGGCCACCGTTCTCGATACCACCGATGCTTACCTTCTTTTCCTCCTTGGTCGGCGGTGCCCGGAGCAGTGTCAGTAATGGTGCGTACAGGAAGCATAAAATTGCAATTCCCACCAACATCCACTCGAAACCGATGGAGTTTACCAAGGTACCACTGGACCGTACGGTGTGTGTTTGTGTAGGAGAAGAGGAAAGCAAATAAAATCGTTGGTTAAAATGGGTTCAACGGTGTGGTCATGATGAACGTAATAATGAGCAACTAACTAACTGAATATCAATATTTAAAAAGACACACATTATCAGTGGTTCCTACAAATAAAGCAAAACCCAAATTGTGTGATACGTACTTAATTTTTTTATAATTCAGATGCCAAATTTTATCGCCGTCATGTTTAGTCGTATGCTATTGTACTTTCGAGTGTTTCTTTTTAATTTGATATTTATGTGCACACTCTATCAAATGTTTGCGACACTCTATTGTGGTACGGGGGTCTAATGTTGATATAGGATGGCCGAGGTCAGCAAACATTTGTTAGCTTGTACTGATGCAATGAAATGAGTTTGGTGAAGTAGACATTTGATTGATAATGATTTAAGTGTGGAGTTTTCTTCTTACCTTAAAGCCGGTCCAATAGCGAATCCCAGACAGAAAGCCACATCTCCGATGGCATAGACGCTACCGTACACGGCCGAATGCCGAATATCAACCAGGTAGCCCAATTCCGGCATCATGCACGAATCAACCATACCGATGGCAAATCCAAGGCCAGCGTTTGGCAGGATAAGGTGGTGGATCGAAGTAGCCATTGGTATCTGTAAGATGTACACATTAGTCGTTAAGCTCTCACGCTTTATTGAGCTGGGCAACATACCAACAGCAGGCAAAGACCAATGATAACCAGACCTAGAAGCGCTGCAAGCCATCGTCCAATGCGGTGGCCCAGGGGTCCGAAGAGATTCGTTCCGATAAGATAACTGATGGAGGCAGGTAGAAACGTAACGCCTTGTTCCCACCGGCTAGCACCCATGTTATCCATCATCCAAATCGGTAACGACGGTTCCAGCATAGCAATTCCCATGTTTGCGAAGGTTATCGCCCCAGCCGCTACAATGATGTACGGATCCATGACCAGTGCCTTCAAGGAAGGTGGGTCGGATTCTTCGATAACTACCGAAGGTTGCATCATGACCAGCTGAAGAAGACCATCGCCAAGAGCCAGGGCCGATAGTACCAAAAAGGGAGCAGACTTTCCAACAAACTCGTACATTATTCCACCGAATGGAGGACCAATCAGAACGCCTAAAGCTAAGCCACCTAACGCTATACCCATGGCGTTGCCACGTTCCTTATCGTCGGTGTACCGGTCGGCCAGCATTCCCATGCCGGAGACGGACGAACAGGACGACCCTATACCCTGCAATGCTCTAGCTAGGAAAAGAACGGGATACGTTCTACCGAATGCGAAAACTGAAATAAGCAAAAGGGTGTATTTTAAAATACTGTCTAGAATTCTTTTTTCACAACATCATCCTTTCAATTCTCATCCATGGTTTCGCCTACGTCAACAATTTTGTGTGACCTTCAGCTCCTTGCTCGAAAGGAAAGAAAAACATAACTGTTAAAATGCAATTCATAATTTTCATCGTTGCCAAGATATGCCCAGACAGGTAACTGAACTGAAAGGATGAATTGCGAAAACTGTTCAACTGAAGGATAATGACTTGGCAGGGTCATGCCAGAGTGTATGAACTTACTCAGCGTCGAAACAAACATAATGACGAACCCAGTGAACATGGGAATACTATAACCTATCCTGTGGAAGAGAAGAAGATTATGCTTAGATGTTTTTTTTCTTCGAATTATGCTTTAGTAGGAAATGTATGGTAGTTTGAAGCAATTTGAACAAATGACTTTGAAGAGACATATGTAGTTTTTTGGGAATTAAAACTTTTAATTCGTTCTTTGAATCCCACGCCTTGTCCACCATAGTTTACGTTAACGAATTGTTGTTGCCTTGGGCAGGTGGAAAGAAACGAAAGAGTAAATAGAAGAGCAGTTTTGATAGCCAACAGTTGATATTTACACTAAATTGAACGATAGTATAACTTATTTAAAAAAAAATGGTTCTGCCTTCTTGTAAATCATGTGTTTTACACGGTTCAGAGAGTGAACAATGCCTCTTGATGTCTTCTGTTATATTATAAAAGGATCAATTCTCTACCAAAAAAATAAACGACTCAACCTAACCCTCTCCGAGTTGGATGAAACTTTGCTCAGGGTTTCGGTATGAGGAATCTTGTGTTTCCCTTCATTTCTTTTGTTTTCCTTAAGACTTATTTTCCAAATGGGCACATGTGTTTTCATATGTTTAATGTTAAAAAGAAATTAAAGACTGTATTCGATGAAATTTGGACACACGGAATTGTTCGTAACTTTTTAGCGTGTGGGTAAAAATTATTGAAATTTTAACTGAATGTATTTCATTGTGTTGTGTCAATTGTGTAATGAGTTTCGTGAAAATTGGTCGAGTGATTTCAGTGATGGCTTCGAATGAAGAAATAGTGCGCCAACAAATTTTTGGTACTCACTTCGAAAACCCAAACGCTTCTCATCGATGGATCGGAAAACAGCTCGGAATCGCACATTTAACCGCATCTCATGTGATCAAAACGTTCAAGGATCGTAAGACAACCAAACGGAAAAATGGTAGTGGCAAAAAACGTGGCGCATCAAATCCGGAGAAGGCCAGGATGGTATTGAACGCGTTATCCCAACATTTCGATCAGAGATGTTGCGAAAAAGCCGAAAGTTTCAGTTTGTTTTGTGCAGAAAACAATGAAACGTTCTGGATTACATGTGTACAAGGTCCAGAAGGCACCGAACCGGAGCGCTAAACAGAACTCGGTGGCCAAAACTCGTGCAAGAAAACTGTACAGGGAGTGGCTCACAAAACCGTTCTGCATTGTGATGGACGATGAGACCTACATTAAAGCCGACACCAAACAAATGCCAGGACAGGAACACTACGTCGCCACCTCTAAGTTGGCCGTTCCGGAGAGTGTACGGAAGAAGAAACTGTCGAAATTCGCCAAAAAAAATCCTTGTCTGGCAAGCGACCTGCGGATGTGGCAAAATGAGTCAGCCCTTCATCACCTCTGGGACCGTCAACGGACAAATCTACAAGGACAAATGCCTCCAAAAACGACTTCTGCCCTTCTTGAGATCTCACGATGGCCCGACACTGTTTTGGCCGGATTTGGCATCTTGCCACTATGCCCGGCCCGTCTTAGACTGGTACAAAGATAATAATGTAGTTTTTGTACCAAAAGACGTCAACCCTCCAAACACTCCGAAACTTCGCCCAATTGAAAAGTTTTGGGCAATCATGAAAGCAAAGCTCGTTAAAACTTCAAAACTGATAGAAAATGAACTTGAACTAAAGAAAGTGTGGTTAAAAGTAAGTAAGCAAGTCGGTCCTATCATTGCTCAAAATTTGATAAAAGGGGTCAAGGCAAAGGTGCGGGAATTTTGATTGGGAGAAGAGATTCAATAAACCAATGATGTCAAAACTTAACCATTTAGTAGTACTTTATTTCCAGAAAGTTTGAAAAGAATCGGACTCAAGGAAAATTTTTGGTGACCTATTTTGTGTGTCCAAATTTCATCGAATACAGTCTTTAACTCGACAACCGTTGATTATGACGAACTTGTACCTGAGAAAAAGTCGTAAATATTCAATAAGCCTTTGAAGAAACTAAACTCCAAGATTATTTTTATAAAATAAATTTAAATTTGAATATGATGCCTTCAATTTTTCTCTCTAAATTCCTTAAATAACACGAAAAAACTAAATATACAGCAATTCTTTAGAAAAAAAGTATACAATCTCTCACAATTTCATAATAATTGGTAGTTTTGTTCTTTGTCGAAAAATATTCAACACGTATTTTTTTTATTTAATTACTAGAGTTGTCGTATCTGCGTGAGGGTGGTCCAAAAAATTGAGTTTTTTTTTTTCAAAAAATGCTTGTTCTTAATCAGAACTTTTGAGCCACATTTGAGCCGATTTTACCAATTAAAACCGAAAACGAAAGATAATCTTAATTAAAAAAACACTCTTAATTTTCGAAAGTCCTTAACATTCTGAACAACATTTCTGAAGTTTCGAAATTTCTAGGTGGTCTAGATTACGATATAAACTCGTGTAAAATTGCTCTCCTTAACATGTCCACTAGCACTTTAAAGTAACGAAATTCCAAACGATACTCTCCAGTTACTGAAATTATTTGATTTTCTGACCAATTTTGCGGCAGATTCGAAGTTTCTAGGTGGTCGGGATTACGATATAAAATCGTTGAAAAATACACTCTTTCACTTGTCCACTAGCGCCACATACTGGCAGAATTCCGAACCATACTCTTCACCTTCCAAAAGTCCTTGACCATCTGAACAACTTTGCTGCAGATTCGAACCTTCTAGGTGGTCGGGGTCACGATATAAACTCGTTTGAAAATGAATTCTTATGTGATGTGATGATGTGATGTGTAATAAGAACCCACCATCAGTGCAAGGATTACCTATGGCTGCAGGACTATTCTCAGTAGGTTGTTCTGAGAGAATAGCCTACGTGATGGCTTCTTGTAGCAGGATCAGCCGATCTCAGTGAGGACCTTCGGAAGACTACGGCCAGAAGGCCACGTGTTTTCGCATGACAAGGGACTGGCGACTCCACGAACCCTTGTCCAGTAAACAAATCCTTCGACTGCCTTAGGCCCCCCCAGGGAATCCCCGTTATATAGTTGTTAAAGGAACAGTAGACATTTTTAGCATAAATGATTTATAAAAGTTAAGACAAAATGAAAATTTCACGGTTATACTGAACTTTAGATTCAATTAACACATTTATTTTTGTTTTTATTTGCACTAGTAAATGTACTGGGATATTGCAAATTTCTACTGTTCCTAATAAAATAGTTGTGGGCAACAAAATGAGGAAAAATCTCACAAAATAAAGAATACTTACATTTCTCGTGGTAGGGTAAGACTTCAGCATGCTATCTTACCGCGCTGGCTACATTGCGTTGGTGGGACTGCTCTCCTAAGGTATAGCTGACGAGATACAGCGTTTCTTACTCAGCCGCTGTTTGAGCCAGACCTCCCTGGTGGACAGACGCTCGGCACGCACCTCCTCAATCTAGCTGAAGTCAGAGGGACAACAGTGCCCAGCCTGCACTACCTGCGAAGTACGCAACCCTTAGCTGGCGGTCTTTGTCATCTGTTGACCCGTGGAAGCATGAGGTAGGAACTTGTGAGGACCAGAGCTATGTTGCGGGGACGCACGCTCCATCACAGTTATACATGCAAACTAGCGCCATCTTTCGGAAGCCTTTAATCTTCTGAACAACTTTGCTGAAGTCAACATTTTTGCAGGTAATCAAGGTTTCAAGATACAGTATCCTTAATTCTACTGTTAAAGGCAGTGCTGTAAAAGGTCATTTTGTACAATTGGGTAAATTTGCCGATAACTTCGTTCAACAGCTGAATTTATGAATACAGAGTGGCCACAGACTCGGGAAAATCGAGAAATGCGGGAAAAATGCGGAAATCCAAAATCATCGGGAAGTATGCGGGAAAAAGGCGCGAATTTCAAAAGTCATCGGGTATTTTTGTGATATGGAAGGAACCATACTCACACCTTTTTCAAATGATTTGAGTAGCGTTTTTGTCATTTACTCGGTTCAACCGATCTCATTGTTCAGCCTGTTCAAAACGTACCGCTTAGAGCATCTTTAGCGGTGGTCCATTTCAACATCTTTATAGTTGATTTGCATCAGCAAACTTTAACAGAACCAGCTTAAACATACCAACTTTGCGTTCCCCGCACCCGTTTAGTATTTCTTGATGTTAAACCTACCAACACCTATCATCTTGTCAATCATACAACATCCAGAGATCAGAAGTTTTGTTTTTTTCAGAGACCGAGGATTTTTCGCAAACTTTTTGCCATGGACTTACGGCCCGCAGTATTTACGTCCCCCAAAATTGGAAAAGGTGAAGAAACTGATGGACAAAAATACTTCCCAAGAGTTCGAAAAAAATCTTATAAGTTCAATGCACTTAGAAACTCAGGGAACTTATCAGAAGCTCGGTATACTTCTAAGATTTGACATAAACTTTCCCGAGGTTTAGCTATTCTCCCGGATGTCAAAGGAACATCCCATAAAATCAGGGAACTTTCCAGAAAATCGGAGAGCTTTCCAGAAATTAAGGGTTCTTCCTAGAAGTTTAGACAACTCCTGAAATTCAGATTGTTTGCTAGAAATTCAGGGAATTGTCTATAAATTCTGGGAGCGTACAACGAGTTCAGGGAAGTTTCCAAAAGTAAAGGGTTCTTCACAGAAGTTCAGGTAACTAACCAGAAATTCAGGGGGCTTCCAGAAGTTTAGAAAACTTATCAGATTATTCCTGGGTATTTTTCAGAAGTTCATAGGACTACTCAAGATGTTCAGGGAACTTCCCAAAATTTCAGGGAACTTCCCAAAAGTTCAAGAACTTTCCAGAAAATTGAGAATTTCCAATAGAGAACAGTCAAGAATTTCATGAAGCTTTCCAACAGTTTGCGGATCTTCCTAGAGTTTTGTAGTGAACTTCTTAGAATTCTCATGAAACTTGTTAGACATATTCAAAACTTCTAAAAGTTCAGCGAACATGTAGGAGTTCAAGAAACTTCCTGAAGTTCAGGGTTTCCATGAATTCAAAAACTTCTCAGAACTTTAGAAAATGCTCACAAAGAATCAGGGAACTCCCCAAAAGACTCAGAAACTTTCCAAAAGGTCAGCAAATCTCTCAGACGTTCAGAGAACGTCCCAGAAAATCAGATAATTTTCCAGAAGTTCAGGGAACTTTCCAAGAGCTCGAAAAAAACTCTCAGATGCTCAGGGGATTCAGCAATTCAGGAGATTTCTCAGTAGTCCTGAGATCTTCCAAGAATTTCAGAATACTTCCCCTTTGATCGGGGAACTTTCCAGAATTTCAGAAAACGTTCCAGATAAACAGGAAACTGGATTTTTGAGCATTCGAAAGTTTGAAACATTCAAAAGATGTTTCCATAAGTTTGGGGAGCTTCCTAGAACTTCAGGATCTTTCCAGGTGATCGAGAAACTTTCCAATCGTTTCGAAAACATACCAAAAGTTCAGGGTATTTAAGTTTCAAGAAGGACTTAAACCTTCTCACCACTCGATATTTTCCGAACCCAACCCAAACGAGAATAAAGAAACCAACTACTTTTAATCACTTATAAATTTCCACCTACTCACAATCTTGGAGATCATAAAAAGTTCATAAAAAGTAATTCCACAGAAATTCCACGGCTTCCAAGATTTGTTTTTTTAATTTCTCGTAAATTATTTAAATATTTGTGATATTCTGCTTTTTATCACATGGAGAGTTTTGTAAGTTCCGTCAGTTTCCAGACAGAAATCAGATCAGCAAACTTTTGGAAGTTCAACCAAGTTAATAATTTTTCGGCAATTCAATTAACTTCTTAAAGTTCCACTATTTCTCTTCTCGAAAGACAGCGAGCAAACTTCATGATTATCTGAAACTTCCAATTATTTGTTCTAACTGCTTGAAGTTTAATCCACTTCTGGCATGTTCATTATAGCATATTTCCACTCAATCTTCGACGGATATTCCGTAGTTCATTAAATTAAATTGTTAAAGAGTGCGTTCAGTTCGAAATTTAGAAGCTTATATAAATTCTGAAATAGATCCGGTATAAAACAAAATTGACAAACACCGGTGCAGCGATGTTTTTGCGTTTGGTCTACAAATAAATCCAAACCACGATTTGAACCACCGTTGAAGATGCGTTATTAGAAGATCTGCCATAATGGCTGTAACAGAGTTAGGCTTCACGCATGCCAGTGCCAGAAATTAACTTATCTTTCATGCGCATGCGAATGTGTTGAAGTTTGGCGAATTGCGTTTGTAAGTGGTGTTAAAACATGGTGAAAGAAGAATTTGGGTGTTCAGCCGTTGACACGTTGCTATGCCGGATTCTGAGAAACGAAAATGGTTTGGACAAATTGGCTAGAACTGATTGGTCAGTCCGCGAAGGAGCTGCCAAATTTGACAACATTTGTTGAAAAATGGCTCATCCTGTGGCACAAAAATGCATATTTTAAATAAATGAAAAGTGTCTGGTGGTAAACCAAACTGGAAAAAGATTCTGAGCTGAGAGATTTAGCTACGAGTAATCATACAACATCCAGAGATCAATCATACAACATCCAGAGATCAGAAGTTTTGTTTTTTTCAGAGACCGAGGATTTTTCGCAAACTTTTTGCCATGGACTTACGGCCCGCAGTATTTACGTCCCCCAAAATTGGAAAAGGTGAAGAAACTGATGGACAAAAATACTTCCCAAGAGTTCGAAAAAAATCTTATAAATTCAATGCACTTAGAAACTCAGGGAACTTATCAGAAGCTCGGTATACTTCTTAGATTTGACATAAACTTTCCCGAGGTTTAGCTATTCTCCCGGATGTCAAAGGAACATCCCATAAAATCAGGGAACTTTCCAGAAAATCGGAGAGCTTTCCAGAAATTAAGGGTTCTTCCTAGAAGTTTAGACAACTCCTGAAATTCAGATTGTTTGCTAGAAATTCAAGAAATTGTCTACAAATTCAGGGAGCATACCACGAGTTCAGGGAAGTTTCCAAAAGTAAAGGGTTCTTCACAGAAGTTCAGGTAACTATCCAGAAATTCAGGGGGCTTCCAGAAAACTTTAGAAAACTTATCAGATTATTCTGGGTATTTTTCAGAAGTTCATAGGACTACTCAAGATGTTCAGGGAACTTCCCAAAATTTCAGGGAACTTCCCAAAAGTTCAAGGAACTTTCCAGAAAATTGGAGAACTTCCAATAGAGAACAGTCAAGAATTTCATGAAGCTTTTCAACAGTTTGCGGATCTTCCTAGAGTTTTAGTGAACTTCTTAGAATTTCATGAAACTTGTCAGACATATTCAAAACTTCTTAAAAGTTCAGCGAACATGTAGGAGTTCAAGAAACTTCCTTGAAGTTCAGGGTTTCTCATGAATTCAAAAAACTTCTCAGAACTTTAGAAAATGCTCACAAAGATCAGGGAACTCCCCCAAAGATCAGGAAACTTTCCAAAAGGTCAGCAAACCTCTCAGACGTTCAGAGAACGTCCCAGAAAGTCAGAGAATTTTCCAGAAGTTCAGGGAAATTTCCAAGAGCTCGAAAAAACTCTCAGATGCTCAGGGGATTCAGCAATTCAGGAAATTTCTCAGTAGTCCTGAGATCTTCCAAGAATTTCAGAATACTTCCCCTTAGATCGGGGAACTTTCCAGAATTTCAGAAAACGTTCCAGATAAACAGGAAACTGGATTTTTTGAGCATTCGAAAAGTTTAGGAAACATTCAAAAGATGTTTCCATAAGTTTGGGGAGCTTCCTAGAACTTCAGGGATCTTTCCAGGTGATCGAGAAACTTTCCAATCGTTCCGAAAACATACCAAAAGTTCAGGGTATTTAAGTTTTAAGAAGGACTTAAACTTCTTACTACTCGATATTTTCCGAACCCAACCCAAACGAGAATAAAGAAACCAACTACTTTTTAATCTTTTCCACCTACTTACAATCTTGGAGATCATAAAAAGTTCTTGTACGGTTTAACACAGAAGGTAATTCCACAGAAATTCCACGGTTTCCAAGATTTATTTTTTTAATTTCTCGTAAATTATTTAAATATTTGTGATATTCTGCTTTTTATCACAGAGTTTTATAAGTTCCCGTCATTTCCAGACAGAAATCAGATCAGCAAACTTTTTGGAAGTTCAACCAAGTTAATAATTTTTCGGCAATTCAATTAACTTCTCTAAAGTTCCACCATTTCTCTTCTCGAAAGACAGCGAGCAAACTTCATGATTATCTGGAAACTTCCAATTATTTGTTTCAACTGCCTTGAAGTTTAATCCACTTCTGGCATGTTCATTATAGATATTTCCACTCAATCTTCATGGATATTCCGTAGTTCATTAAATTAAATTGTTAAAGAGTGCGTTCAGTTAGAAATTTAGAAGCTTATATAAGTTCTGAAATAGATCCGGTATAAAACAAAATTGACAAACACCGGTGCAGCGATGTTTCTGCGTTTGGTCTACAAATAAATCCAAACCACGATTTGAGCCACCGTTGAAGATGCGTTATTAGAAGATCTGGCTACACAGCTGTAACAGGTTAGGCTTCACGCATGCCAGTGCCAGAAATTAACTTATCTTTCATGTGCTGACGAATGTGTTTGAAGTTTGGCGAATTGCGTTTGTAAGGGTGTTAAAACATGGTGAAAGAAGAATTTGGGCAGCTGTGTTCAATGCCGTCTGACGTTGTGTGCCAGATTCCAGAGATTGGTCATTCCAAGAAGGAGCTGCCAAATTTGACAACATTTGTTGAAAAATGGCTCTTCATGTGGCACAAAAATGCATATTTTAAATAAATGAAAAGTGTCTGGTGGTAAACCAAACTGGAAAAAGATTGGGAGCTGAGAGAATTTATATTTACTCATTTTGACAGTCGGGAAAATAAGGCAAAAATACGGGAAAAATTCGGAAAAAATGCGGGAATTTTTATATTATGATTGTGTGGCCACCCTGTGAATATGATGTATGATAAAATTGTAGCTCTTGACAAATTCCACAACTTTGTTCAAGAGTGCATTGCCCAAACCGGTATAAAGAAAATCACTGTTATATTGAAATGATATCATTTGAATTTTCAGACACAGCGCTCTCACGTCTTAGGTTTTACATTTAGAACAGTACATTGTGAACCAAATTTATGAAAATAATCAAACACAACAATTTGTTCATACGTGCTATTAGAAAAATCGGCTTCTGGAACGAGTTGTTGGCAAATTAAGCGTATTGGGTCGAAATGTTATTTACAGCACTGGTTCTAGGTGAGTCGATACTTTCGTGGGTGGTGCAATATTCAAGCGAGAGTTGCAATACTTTTCCAAGTGAGTAGATTTGTTAGACTGGTAATGTACTTTCGAAAGAATTAAAAAAAATACGAGTAAAATCTGCCTGTGCATGTTACAAAAAAAACTAAACTGTGCCTTTAAGCCAAAACGGCGCGCAAAAATTCAAATGTTTTCTTTTAAGTTTTCTCGAGACATCAGTGTCGAATATCCGCTTGTTCAAACAAATTTGGAGAAGTTATTCAGCTTACTAGAAGAAAAAGCTGAACAACCTCTCCAAATTTGAAATCAGAAGAAAAATTTGTATTCTTCATTTAATTCCTACTAGCTTTGTTTATCTTGACAGATACGCGTATTTCTTCAGTGCAGACTTCTTCAGTGTCTCGAACTAATAACTCGACGTAGAAAACAGATGCCAGTCAAACGTTTTTTTTCAACTACCAGGGAAGCGGTGGTGTATTAAACAAGGCGTCCACATTTACTTTGAATCGAGCTTTAACATTCAAAGATTGCTGTGTGGATATGCAATGATCGATCTCACTTCAACGATTTTATCTTGAAGTTTTTTGACTTTCTGGTGAAGCATTCAATTGTTTTCCTAAGCTTCTTTTGGAGATTTTTCAGAACCGAGAATTTTTTTTGAATTTTTGGAGGATTCTCTGAATTTTGGAAGAATTCTTGACACTTTTTCATTAATTGAGAAACTTCTTGATTTTTTTTAAACTTCTCTGCATAACTCCAGGGAAGTTTTCTTACCGATTAAATCTCTCAAACGAGGTAAGATGGAAACCAAGGAATTGTAATTCTCACATGAGTTTGCATCTTAGTTCAAAGTATGATGTGAACGGCTAGGGAGGTGGTGTTTACTTTATTTTAATAGAATGTCATGAGCAATGAATATTTACATTCATATGATTGATTTTTGTAAAGACTGCTTCTTTTGTTCGTCAGTGATTATCTCTTCAATTTCAGGGAAGCTCTTTCCCGATCTTCTACAAAGCTCTTTGCTGAAATTCTTGGAAATTTTCTCCTGAACTTTTAGCAAGTTCCCTCATGAGCTTTTTGGCAGTAACTCTTGATTTTCTTGTAAATTCACATCGAACAACTCAACCTCACCTTCCAGTTCCAGTTCCGGTTGACAAGTTTTTTCCTGAACTTAGATACTGTCTAAACTTCTGATGAGTCCCATCCTGAACTGCGAGGAAAATTTCACCCAAACTTTGGGAAAGTTCTCTCCAGAATTTTTTGAAAAATCTTCTTAAATTTATTGGAAGCTTGATCTTGAATTTATGAGAAGTCCTCTCGAAACATCAGGGAGGTTTTTTTCCGAACTTCGTGGCAATTTCCTGAAGTTCTGAACAAATCTGGCTTGAGCTACTAGGAAGTACCTCCTATACTTCTGGAAAGTTTCTTCCTGTTTTTCTGTGAAGTATCTACATGAACTTCGGGGAGTTCCTGAACTTCAAGAAAGCCTCATTCTGAACTTCTGGAATGTTCGAGTGTTTGTTGCTGCACTTCAGGAAAGCTCTCTAGCACCAATGAGCAGTTTCAACTAAGCTTTCGGCAAACTTCTTTAGAAACTTCTGGAGATTCCTCTTCTGAACTTCCGAAAAGTTTCTTGAAATTTTTGAGGAACTCTTCTTGAACTTATTGGTAATGCTCTCTCTGGTATGTTTTTTCCTGAAATTCTGGGAAGTTTATCTTGAACTTATTCTATTTAAACATCTGATAAGTCCCACCCTTAACTCCGAGGGAAATTTCACCGAAACTTTGGGCAAGTCCTCTCTAGAATTTGTTGTAAAATTCCCTTCAATTTGTTGGAAGTTTCTTCCTGAACTTCTAAGAAGGCCTCTTTCGAACTTTTGAGAAGCTTTTCCTGAACTTTGGGGAAGTTTATTTTCACACGTCTGAGACAATCTTCCTCAAACTACTAAGAAGTACCCACTATTTTTCTTGAAAGTTTCTTTCTGTTCTTTGAAGAGGTTTTTTCATGAGCTTTGAGAGATCCTCATTCTGAAATTCTGAAATGTTCCCTTGTGAAACTCGTCAAAGTTTTCTAGCATTTTTGGGAAGTTCCAACTTAACTTTTAAGAAGTTTTTTCTGGAATTTCTGAGAAGTTCACTCCTGAATATCTGGGACGTTCTGAGCTTTGTGGAAGTTTGTTTCGGATTTTTTTAGATATTTAAAATAGCGCTCTCCCTGTTTTGTTTCCTCCTGAATTTCGGGGTTCAGGAAAAAAAAAATTCCTGGACTCCTGGAAAGTCCATCTTGAATTAATGGGAAAACTTCAAACCCTCTGGAATGTTCCAAACTTCTCCTGTCTCCTAAACTTCTTCCTGAAGCTCAGAATAGTCCTCTTTTGATTTTCTGGGAAGTTCTCTCCTTAACTGCTGGTAAATATAATCTTGAACATTGAAGATGTTTGGTTTTGATTTTTAAAGATGTTCTTGTTTTAACTACTAAGAAGTTCTTCTTTGTGACAGATGACAGAAAATGTGACAGATCAGTCATGAGAGCGATCAAAGCGATCGAAGAGTCGACCAACTCTACAAAATTTTGTCGATCTCGACATCTGTAATAGCAAAATTCATCTGTAGAGCTAAGTGACGGTCGACTTGATTTCTATAAATGGCCCCAATTTACGAATTCAAAACTCGGTATGTTTAAACTTTTTATTCAATGAAATTCTACTCGAATTTAAGCTCAATTCTGTGCTTTGAAAACTGACCCCGAATGGGATGTTTGTTCCAAGCTACCAGACTAAAATACAAACAGAAGGAGGATAATGCTCCGTGAAAACCGAAGTGAAGGGCGCTTTA
The DNA here is from genome assembly GCA_034211315.2 of Aedes japonicus. NCBI lineage: Eukaryota > Metazoa > Arthropoda > Insecta > Diptera > Culicidae > Aedes > Aedes japonicus. The sequence goes on along the minus strand of JASCZW010001041.1, from coordinate 114,342 downwards.
TAATTGTGTCCTAAACAAGTACCACTTACTTATGCGTTAATGGACCGACTATCGGGTTGGCGAGCAGTTGGACGAAAGCTTTCGATGCAAACATAAGGCCAACTTCAACCGTTTCCTCCACCAGCTCCTTGTGGCGTTCCTCTCGCTCGGCGTACCAACTTGCGTTATCTGAATGGGATTGATTCATTTTCCGGCAGTATTCAAAAGATGAAAATTCAATTAGTTGCTTAGAAAAAAATACTTCGCTCTAACTTTCGTCCGCTGGTGGAAAAAACGATGTCTTACCATAGCCAGGCGTAGTGATGTCAATCCCATTGTACGGGGTGGTGCTTTCCTTTTCGCACGGCGAAAGCGTCGGGGGTGGAGTCTTAGGAAAGCTAGCTAGAGGTGCATCTGGGTGTCTGATGTCATACAGGAATTCCGGAATGATTGGCACTGTAAGTGAAATAAAGAATATAAAAATGTAGATCATTTGCTAAAACTTCTTTTCATTAGGGGTCTACCCTAAATATGTTTATTATATAGAATTTTGGAGTGTTGAATAAAGACAAACACCGACCATCGTCTGCAAGTGTCACTGAATTTCCTGTCAACGGACGGAGGTGGGTGTACCAAACTCCAGACGCACTATAGCAGGAAATTGAATGTGACATATCTGGCTATAGAAGAAAACCGTCCTGTGCCTGTCTGTTTGCCTTCGGGGATCCTGGTGAACGAGCGAAGCAACAAGTTATCCATCTTTAGACTCTAATTGAATTATTTAGTTTTAAACGAAAATTGAAATTTACCCGTCAATCAATGTTTCTTTATCCGCAACGGCAGAAGTTTCCAGCCAGTGGAAATTGTGTTATTTTGAAATTGGTTTCCGGTAATTATCAGTTACGTTCGGAACTAATTGCACGTATTCTTCTATTTATTCAAGATTTCGATTATAAAAGTTATAATTAGACTAAATACGGAGGTAAATCCAACAGACACGCTAGAAGTAACTTTGCTTAGTTCATCAGTTGGCTAACAGGTTGATATTACGCATTTGCTATCTAGACTAAAAATAGTATATGTCAATCAAGTAACACTGAGTTCAATAATGTTGTTCAGGTTTTCTTTTGTATTTTGCATCCCTACATTGGTGTAGGGGAAAATCTGTTCGTTTTTGAATCGTTTTTCAGTCCTGCAACCAACAATACCCCACTACCCCTGACAGAAAATGGATACATAATTGAATCAGTGTGAAAATTTATTAGATCACAAATTGTTCGCTTTTATGTCGCTATCAACCTTATTTGCCTCACCATTTTGTCACCTTCTTTGTGGTGCCTTCTAGGGAAGTCTCCATACCTACATACATCCGCCACCTTGCATGCAGACGGCTGCCCAACGGCAGCAACAACCGACGAGGGTGAATATTCATATCTTGTATGCTGAAGCAATACGCTCTGATATGAACTGAAATGATGAAATGATGATTCCTCGGGAGATGGCGGTAAGAAGTGTGTAGAAGGTATCGTTTAAGGAGCAATTGATTTTTAATTAATTTTGCCCCCGGAGTGCATTGTTACCAACAGTTCAGCAGCAACAAACTTGTTGAACAGATTTCATGGGAGTGTGGATATTAAGAACTGTTCATTTAATACAGTGGAGGGTTGATATGCTTCGGCACGAAATTGACCTCCTTAGCCTTGTACCACTCCAAAACCTCTTTCGAGTAATGGCAGGATGCTAAATCCAGCCAGAAAATCGTAGAACCATCGTGGGACCTCAGAAGAGGAAGTAGACGTTTTCGGAGGCATTCCATCGAAGCATTAAAAAATTGGAGCCCCAAATGCTGCCGGAAGTCTGCTTTACATACGTCTCATCACCCATAACGAGGCAATGTGGTTTCGTCAACATCTGTGTGTAGAGCTTCCGTGCACGTGTTTAACCTGCCGTATTCTGCCGATCAACGCCATTAGGCGCTTTTGGACTTTGTACATGTGTAGTCCTTCACGTTTTTTCGCATCTTGCATGAAAGTTTTGGTAAGATTCAGTTTCTCCGTCACTTCTCGAACTGAACTGTTGGGATTCCTCTTGAAAGCTTGAACTATCCGCTTGTGATCCTTAACACTATACGGAGATCAATTTTTGCCACTTTTCTGTTTCCAATCGATGGTCAAACCAATTTAAAACACGAGAAACCGTAGAATGAACCATTCCCAGCTTCTTGCTGAAGGCCCGATGAGACAGATCCGGATTTTCTAGGTACGTGCGAAAAATTTCTTTGCGCCACTGCTGTTCTTCCGACTCCATCTTCGCAACGATTGCACATCTGCTAGTAAAACTTACACAGCGTAAAAAAATACACATTAAACTAATTCCACCCAAAAGTTCAAACAAAATACCCAACGGGTAAAAAGTTACAGCCATTTAAAAGAGGTGCAATTCGATTCCGTACAACCTTTAAAACTCTACCGGGACCAAAGTTCTATACCTCGCCGAAGGGACAGGATGTTCCTGGATCCGTGAAAGCCTTTTACAAAAGGTGGTTCTGGATTTGTAGGCTTCAAGGTGGTTCTGGAGTTGTATGCTGACAACAAGATCGATCTTCCCAAGTAACACCACTTGTCATATTAATGTTAAAAATACACCTTTTAGACATAGCTCAAGTTTTTTTTCTAACGCCAAAAACTTAATTTCATACACACCGAAAAAGCGCAATAAATGTGGCATTTTTGAACATCTTTTAGGTCATACCAGATGTTCTGTTGAACATCCATAAGACAAATATTGGAGGCTTAAAACAGCGTGCTTATAACATAATGATGTATTTGTTAAAGAAAGCACGGTACCAAAATGAATAAAGATAATAAAATATAAACAAGATTTTTCAATGGCGAAAGGATATTGTAGCTGATAGTATTGTATGCGTTAAAGATGATTGTTTATTACTTTTCCAAACAGGAGTGAAAGTTGTATCAAAATTGTATATGCGGCTTAAGGTTAGCAGTGAAACTATTCGTTCTACCTGCCCTTATTTCCTGCGCTATTGATTAAAAAACGTAGAAGGAACCTCGAATAAAATATTGAATTTGAGTGAGATTTCTTTAAGGAATCCACAAAAATCATCATGGCGATTTTCAAAGTTCACAGTCCTATAGTACAAGTCTACAGTACGAGTAAAAACATTAGTAACACATTTGATTTTCAAATGTTCGATTATTATTATCTGCGTTTTTTTGTTGTGAAATTGAACAGACTACATATTTTCAGCCGTCATTGTTTTGGATCCACAATCTATTCTGAATAATTTCACTATTACATGAGGATGTTAAAAATATGTCTTAAGTTCATCTTGAATGCAATCTATCAACATATTTACAAACAATTAGCATACACGCTATTACCAAACAACCCACAATTAAGTACGTTTGACACAAATCAGTCAAAAGTATGGCTACTCAAAAGTGATTAAAGATAGTTCGTAGTGGTAAGATGACAAACATTCACCGAACATTGAACAAAAATGTGTTCGCTGTTCTGGCACCACGTTTCAACCGAATATGTGTAGAAAAACATACTCAAAACTTTTTCAAGACTAGACATGTTTGGTATTTCACCCTCACTACTTCTTTACAACAAAGTTCTTATATTCTTGTCAAAGAAGATGTATCTAATGTTGCTTGGGTTGTCCACAAGCTAATGAATCCTCCGTATTGCCCGGAATTTCGACCAATCGAAAAATACTGGGCGATATCAAAGCAGAAACTTTGACAAACCGGCGAGGCAGTAAAGGACATCTATACGGAAAAAATCCGTGCCCAGATCAGTGAACTGCAGTCATGAATTCGACAACAAGCAAAAATACACCGTGAACTGAATCACGTAAACATGAACTAAATAACGTTTGAAGGGAAAAACCCTGAAAACATGAACTAGTTCACGGTCTATTTTTATTTTCGGGAACCCTTTTTTCTGTGTAGCAAATGCGCGCAAAATGGAAAAAAATGCGCTGATTCTGTGTCCGTTTCCACTGTGCAGGCGCTGATTGGCTCTATCAAGAGGAAGGTTCAAGATAACGTTCGAACTAGAGAAATGCAACCATCTATTGCTGCAACTTTGAAGTTTTAATAAAACTATGCAAAGCAAGGACTTTTCAAACTGATTGAATCACGAATTACATGTGTTTTTGTGCGTTACTTTTAGTCAGTCTTTATTCACATCAATTAAATAGAGTTGCAGAAAGGTGTAACCGTTACTTGATCGAGATTGCGAGATGCATGCTAGCGGATGCTGATCTGGATGATAGATTCTGGGCAGAAGCAACGAGCATAGCTGTACCCATACAGAAACTATTATCGTCGAAGTCATTAGATTCAAGAGGTGTTCCCCCTCTTCGTTACTCTCTGGTGAATGGAGCAGCTGCACAGTTTACTGGCGATCCTCGCTTTTACGATGAAGCAATGTGCGAATTTGAACGGGCCCACCGGATGATCGCAATGCAGGAGGAGCTCAACTTGCTAGCGGAGAAACATACTTGGGAAATGTCAACACTACCAGCTGATAAAACAGCTGTGGGAAGCAGATCGATTTATAAGAAGGATCAAGATGGGGGAATGACCCGTTGCAAAACAAGATTGGTAGCGCGAGGGGTTTCCCGACCTTGAAAAAGTATTTGCTCGAGTCGTCAAACAATCAAGCTGAACAATGCATTAGGTCCTAAGTAACATTGAGAGATTCTCTTCGTCGACTTTCTCTTTGGTTAATAGCTTGTCTATAAAACGATTTGCTGATGTTTTCGACGTATTGGATTCTTAATCACACTTTATACTACCGTACTGTATGTTGAAAATACTTGAATATGCCTTTACATAGCCGTAGGAACGCAGAGAGAAAGTCGACAAAGAGAGTCTCTCAATGTTACTTAGGACCTAATGCATTGTTTTGCTTGCAAACTACTCTTCGTGTACTGTTGACAATCGTTAGTCGGAGTTCGCTAGTTTAATTCCTTGATTATCGAGATTTTTAGCCCTGGGCTGGTTCATCTCCCGTTGTAGTCACTCAAGTACCTTTTAGGTATTTTCGTAACTTGTCCGGGGGTGAGATTCGAACTCGTGACTTTTTCATGGGAGGTAAAGATGTTAACCACTACGTCGGGGTCGCCCTCTAGGTGAAGCATGTTTATGTGAAGTCAGCATACCTGTACGACGAACTGTATAATGAAGTATATATGAAGCCCCCACCCGGATTGAAAGTAAATTCAAATACCGTATGCCGATTGAAGAAAAGTATCTACGGACTTAAACAAACTATACAAGAGAGAAACAAGCGGTGCCGTTGATATCATAGCTATTTACGTAGAGGATATGGTACGTGTAGCAACGAAGCTGAATTCTAGAAGATTATGTCTGTCCTGAAGAAGAAGTTCAAGTTGTCGTTATTAGGCAACCTTAATTTTTTTTTGGGAATGAAGCTGGAAAAAATCTATATGGATGTTTCCTAGCTAGTCAATCTGCGTACATTTCGAAGCTAGTAGCAAGATAGGGATTGAGTGAAGCAAAACCATCGTCTGGTTTCCCCCCTACCACGTGTTGATGACTTTCAATGTTTCATCGGAGGATTCCTCTACGTCTCCGTGATGACCAGACCGGATATATCAACCGTCGCTTCTATTTTGAAACGAAAGATTAGGAATCCGACCAGTGCTGATTGGAACGAGGCCTAACGAGTTGTACGATATCTACGCGCAACGAAGGAGCTAAATTTTCACCTTGGAGGAGCATCCGAGCCAGTGATACGTTATGTGGATGCTGACTGGGCCGGTGATTGCAGTGACCAAAATTCCAATTCCGGTTGTTTGGTATTCCTTGGCAGTGGTCTAGTGTCCTTAGGAGCACGAAAGCATAACTGCATTGCACTGTGGTCAACTGTTAGCCGGAATTGGAGAATCGTCTGAACCGATTAAAATACTGGAAGACAACCAAAGGTGCATACACCAGCTAGACGGCGAGAGGATCGTGAGAGATCAAAGCATATTGACACTAAGTATGCCTTTACCAAAAATTTGAAGAAGCGAGGAGTAATAACGGTTCAGTATTGTCCAACCGCTGAGCAGGTAGCTGATAGGATGTCGAAGCCGCTTTCCAGAGTAAAGCTACAACAATTCCGCACTGGAGTAGGACTTAAATATCAAGAAGTATCACCTGTGAGGAGGAGCTTTGATAGTTTACATCCAAATCATTACTACAAATTAAATCCATTCCTATACTGATCGTTCTACTAGCTACAATTGTTTTATTCCTCATTCTCCAAGAGTTACGTTTCTTGATTTTTTGCATAGCTCCGAGTAGTGCTCAGTTTTTTTTTGCCATTTCACGAACAGAATAGTTCGAACAGCCAGTTCCTTTTTTCGGTCTATTATCCCCTTTAAGTGATCCGATTTTAGTAGGTGTACAACACAACAAGTTTCACTTCTTCACGATTTTGAAAACAGAAAACTTCGACGTCAAATCCTAATTGGATCGCGATGCGTTCAGATTGAATCTTAGAGCTTTTTTAAACTTTTTGGGTCATTCTTCCTGAGAAGTATCGTAAGTCGTCGAATGGATTTCCGAAGTTAACTTTGCAAAATTTATTGCAACGAGGACCCAACGCAATCTGCTAATGTCACTCGGATATAATATAGTCAAAGCTTAAAGAAATCATGAGGATATAGAGGAGTGCTATGGTAAAAATGTGGAAACAAGCAAGTTTTCTGATGAAATGAAATGTCTATGTCCAGTAGTCTCGGAGTTTTGGAGCGTTGTCAATGGTAGTTCCATTAAACCAATTTTTTTCTTCTTCTTCTTCTATAGCATTTCAAGCTTTTTACTTACTGCCAACTTAGTGCTTTAAATATACTTGCACAGCTATTATCTGATTGAGAGTTTCCGATCCTAGTGCCATTTTTGCATTGATTGAATGACCAGTACAATTTTATTACAATTTCAAGAAATAAGGAGGAAGTTAACCATGATCATCATTATCACTATGATTTTTGAAAATTGGAAGTATCCTTCTTATCAACATGCAACCCTAGGAGTGGACAGCAATTTCTGCTAGAACCAAAGATGTCAAGAGAAAGTATTGGACCTATCACGGGAGATGGCACGGCAGGTTGTGAAATTGAATAAAAGTAGTTGAAATTGAATTTGAATTGAAATTGGAAATGTTTGAAAGGCGGCATCCGATCAAGCAGACAGTCAATGCTTTCTCTTCACATCTTGCCACCTGTTTCAAGCAACAACAAAAAAACATGATAAGTTAAATGACTATGGTTATTGTTGGTTAAAAAAAGATAAAATTCATAAAAACGGCAACATTGTTTTCTGCTCATCAAGTAGAACCTAGTGATGACGTTTTCGTTACCTTTCAAAATTGCAGTTAAAAAACTGTTTTAGATTTTTTGAAGAATGATGGTGATAGCTTGCCTCTTAAAGTGTAGTACAAGACAAGTATGACGAAATTTTCGGAAATTTGTTTGGCAATTAGAGCTAAGGAAAATTAAGGGGACCCTCCCCTGGATGTGGGCAAAAATAAGGCAAAGTTTGGTTTTTTGTGGGAGAATGAAAAGGCGTACGAACTTCCGGTTTTGACGATTAAAATTGATTATTATTCAAAATTTCAAAGAGATAAAAATATTGTGTAAATTCAAAATGGCGGCTAAAAAATGGTGATTTCTCGAAACCATGTTTTTCAATCTTACTTCAAGCCTCGGGCTTGAACTATTAATCCGATTCCCTCCATCAAATAACTCTCTGAAAGGTTTTAATTTTTTTGTACGGTTTGAACTAAAAATTGGCATCAATAATTAATTATTTATAATTTTTGAACACGGTTAAAATGAAAAAAAAGTAGCGAAAAATTAAACTTTTCATTTCAAATGATCACTATGCAATGAGTTTAAGTTTAAATTGTCTGAAATTTAGTTCAAGCCGTAGAAAATTTCATTATCTTTCAGAAATGATAACTATATTTGATTTCTGTCCACTACAAGAGGCTGCAGGCTTGAAGTTGTCGCCTCATATTTTGCGCGCAGAGGCTTACGGATATCGCCATTTTGTAGTCGCCGTTTTGAACTTTCACAATTTTTTTATCTCTTTGAAATTTTGAATAATAATCGAATTGATTCGTCAAACCTATGACGACTGCCAGGAAGTCGGGATCAGGAGGAAACCGAAACCAGGAACCGCGGCGACCGAAAGAATAGTGACCAACCATTTTCAAACGCAATCCCAACCTTTCCATCGAAGACATCGGAAACAAATTGGGAAAGTCTCACGCAACAGTGCAGAGAGCAGAGAAACGAGCCGGACTGTCAACTACAGTGACACCAAATCGAGATGATAAGCAAAACACAACAGCAAAAGGAATAGCGCGTAAGTTGTACACGAGTTTGTTGTCCAAGTTTGATTGCATCATAATGGACGATGAAACATACGTCAAGGCTGATTTCAAGTAGCACTCAGGTCAAAAGTTCCTTACGGCTGCCAGAAAAAGAAAGGTTCAAGAGAAGTTTAAGTAGAAAAAAAAGTTCCCGAAAAAATACTTGGTTTGGCAGGCAATTAGCACCTGTTAGCTAAAAAGCAAAAGTTTCATGACAACTGGCACTGTCAACCAAGATATCTATGTAAACGAATGCTTACGAGAATGCTTATTGCATTTTTTGAAGAAACATAGTTGTTCCGTGCTGTTTTGGACAGGCCTCGCTTCTTGCCACCACGGAAAAAGGCTCTGGAATGGTATATCTCCAATAGTGTGCGAATCGTACCCAAGAAGGAAAACCATCCAAACTCACCGGAATTGCACCCAATTGAAAAATATTGGACAAACGTAAAGTGAAATCTAAAGTGAACTCAAAAAACAGTTGAGAGTGAAAACAGTTCAAGACAAGTTGGCGTTCAGCATTAAATAAGATGGGTATAACAGCAATATAAAACTTGATAGGAGGTGGAAACTTCAAAGCCCATCAATTACGTATTTGGAAAATCGGAAGCTAAACCAAATAATTTTCCTGTGTTTTGTAGACAATGATCTTCAAAAAGAAATAAAGATTGATCATTTATGTAATAAACTATCCAGTGTGCACTCAATCATTTTCACTTTTTTTAAACACTATTTAAACAAAAACTCAATCATGTTTGTCCAATTTTTGACCGTTCCACCCTCTATTCACTTTCATAGGTCAACGAAAAGAAGTAATTTCAATTTGAAATGACGTCATGGTTTTAATAAAAATAAATTTGTTGATGGCCAAATCGAATGCCCAGTATAAAAACTGACCGTGTACAAACTAGTTCAAATAAGAGAGCTTTTTTACGCAAGAAATTCCCATTTTCAGACCACCACTCCCTTCATAAGCCTCGTCCTAAAAGCATAACGTAAGAATTGACATGTTGTCATAGCACTCAGAATGAACATAACCTTATTTTTCAAGATGGATTAGGTGGGCTTCAAATTCATGCGGGCTTTTCAACCCCATCTATTGGGTTTATTCTGTCAATCGAGGGCTCTAGTGCTGTGTGTGAGAATTTGCTTTCAGAAGAATGCTCTTCCCCATATTCGCGAGTTTGGAGGGAGTGGCTTTGCTTATGGGCCGGTTCAATCGTTTTTGGCCCTTCATATAGGAGCTTAATAATCACAAACAACAATAGAATCCAAATCAAATCGTTTTTTTCTTCATATTATTCCATTCTTAAAAAAGTTACAGTTACATTGCTACAAAAGATGGTAGTGTCACACCATCATCATCATCATCATCATCATAATCATAATAGCCTTTTCCGATTTGGACTGGTTTGTACCAATAGTACAAATAGCCCCTTTAAACCGATATAAACCACTCACAGGCCACTTGCAAAGTGTGCTAATCGTTTTTCATTGGGGAAACAAGTTATTTTTTAATAACGCTTGAGAGCCGGTTTGGACCGATTTAAACCAACTGTAAGAATGCCGTTCCCTCATGTTGGTTTAAATCGGTCCAAAAAAAAAGGTAAGGGAGGAGGTCCCTCAGCTCAGTCGGCTAGAGCGCACCTACAACACAACACAACACAATGCTTGAGGTGGCTGGGTTCGCTTCCCGGTCTGGTCTAGGAATGTTTCGTTAAGGGACATCTCTCTTTGGGCATAGGTTATGATTGTACAACCATACTAATGCATAAATGGTATCTGGCATCGCAAGCTTTCAATCAATAACTGTGGAAGTGTATTAAGAAAACTAAGTTGAGAGCAACCACGTCCACTAGTATCTCAGGAAAAGAAATTGTCAGTGGAAGGTTTTTTTAAAGGTTTAAATATTGTAAATGAGACAACAGTAAGTCAAACTGTTTATTTGTAATTTTATATTATTTTCCTTTTATGCAGAATAGAGGCATTTAAATATTAGTACCGATTCAAACCAATAGCAAAGGTGCTATTTGGACTATTCACAAAGTGTGATGGGGAATTTTCAGTTAGTTAGTTATTTTTGATAAGAATTGAAATGTTGTCATAGAACTCAGAATGAACATAACCTTATTTTTTAAGATTGATAGGTGGGCTCTTCAAATTCATGGTTTGCATGTATCAATCTTCACTTGAATTCTTGATTGATTCTCGTGTTTAAGTGTGAGCGGTGCAGAAGCCAATCACTCCATATTTCAAATAATAATGCAACTTTCGATGCCGATGTTCATCATTAATCAATAATCAGTAATCAATGTTTCAGCATTCCTAGAAGTTATTATTTAAAACAATATTTAAGCTCATTATTGCCTGTAGTTGTAGTTTTTGCACACAACTCGTAAAAGGTCGGTTCCTAGCGAAAACCAAAACACATTTTTGATCTGCACCAAACTGATTGAAACAGCAAATTCAAAACATCCTATGAACGATAAAAAAAACCCTTCCTCAAAATGCAGAGTCGGTGCATGTCCCCAGTAAATTCAATTTACCGATGATTCTGTTCTAATTGAAAACTAAACTTTACCCTTGATACCGTTTGCTGCTGGTGGGTTAAGAGTTGTCCAGTGCTTCTTGATAACATCGCCCGCAGCTTGGCTTTGCAACCAACTACCTCTCCTGGAGGGGGGCGAAAGACAAGACTTCGTTATAATTACAACGATAATTTAAATAGAGAAAAATTAGCTGGGAAATTAACCAGCATCTCCGGTCTCGTGTCCATGTGACATCATCGCATTCTACAATATCAGTTGTAGGGATATAGACATCACCGGTTTGCATGGGACGTACGATGACGGAACCGTTTCACTGAGCCAGAACATCATCATTAAATTTGCCTGTCCTGGCATCGTCGTCCTGTCGGCATCGTTTTCCTCCAGTTAACTTGTCGACATTGGACCTACCGGTGGGTGTATGACTGTATCATACGGGAGGACAACAAACGGTACACTATAGCATGGGCTGAAATGGAGGATGAGGCCGGATAGAGTGACAATAAAACAATTTGCTCACTCATTTTCAGTTGGCTCGTTAGGGATTGCTTTAAGCAAGTCCATGTGGTCTGACGCCTTGGGTGAAGAGAAATATGTTTGATACAAATGTGATACTAAGGAAATTCGGTGTGGTTGCAATTCTTTGCAGGATTGAACACTTAATTTGCTTCCATTGAACCATATATTGGACACTTGCGGGAAGTGCCGTAAATAGTCATTTCGACTAAATGCGATTCATTTACCAATAAATCCGTTATATAACGCTGGCGAAACTTTTGACTAACCAGGGCATCAGCTTCACCATTCAACAGTTTAACAATAAGCCACCACTGCTGTATTTTTCAACGTCGTTCCGTTCCGATGAATTAAAAATTTCAAAAAAAATATGTTCAGATTTGATAGTGCAGAGTACTGTTTTTCATGTTCAATTTTTTTTTAATTTTTCTAAATTCTACGAAAAGCTGAGATTATTGCTTGAATTTTAGTGTACAAGCATCTAATTACATCCTTTTGATTTTGACGAATTTTCTATTCGTGAATCAGTCCTGCCAAAAATAATCCTGTCAATATCACTTAATTCCTGTCCATGCAAATGACGAATTCCAGCACTGTCTCAACATATGGTATGTGCGAACATCCCCTGAATTCGCGGTCAAATTTCAGCACACCTAATTAGCCCTAATGTTTCATTCCAATGATGGATGGTAATCGAAATGCGTTCATACGTACATTCCAGCGGCGTTAATTTGCTCCTCATACCAACGCTCCTGGATAATCCTCCGGCTATTCGCCCCTAGCAGTTCGCAAATCTCGCTCAGCATGAAAGCATCCGAAGCAACAGCGGTATAGGGATTAGTAATCACAAAACCTAAGCACAACCACTTTCTCAATTTCCACTTCGTTGAGCATCTGCTGGGTCCATTTCCCTTTGCTGCCACTGACACATTGTCAAGGTTTTACTTACCACTAACGGTTCGTAATCGGAAAATTATGTTCTTTATCCTTTCTGCTTTCTCGTCAAAAGCTGTAGCACGGAACTTGACGCTAAATGCTCCAGGAGAAATTTCCACATGTGTGTCATTCGAGAGAACTTCAAAAATAAATATGGCCGTTGAAAAACTGACACTACAATCACCCTACGGCAGATGAATTTCATGTCAATTCGTCTAGCACTTGGCAATACTATCTCATAATTGATTGAATGTGTATGTCAAGACTTCGACGAAATAATCAATTTTGAAAACTTCGTTCTAGGAAGATTTATCTAGACTAAGAAGGGGTTTTGTTATTTTTTTTGCTTATTTTTTTTTGTTGAGGTACCACCCACAGGCAACACGGTTCAACTGAACCAACACAAGGAGATAATCGAAGTTCAGTCACCCTAATGATATATATTCAAACGTCAGTCATACCAGAAATTAAAACACGTCAGTTATACCAGAAATCAAAACAAAGTCATAGTGCTATTCATGAAAGTTAAGAAACTATTGTATTTACGATCAATTGTTTAATAAACTTAGTATTACAGTATTGAGCTGCTGAAAACCTTAAAAGAGCTGCTACAAAAGTCTAGTGATCCAACCGAACACTTTTTTAATAGATGTAACGCAGCAACGACAAGACATTTAAATATGTAATCCACGAGTGACTTTTGGAAAATTGTTCAAATTTTCATTTTCATTATTTTGTTTAACTAATGTACTACACTGATAAATAATCACTTAGAAAACTAAAATTTAGTAAAAAAAAACATCTCAGAATTTTTTTTTTATCTCAGTAAGTGGACAATTTTGTTTCGTGCAACTCTTCTGAACATTTTGCGGTTGGCATATTATAGTGAAAAGGAATTTCGAACAACAAAATGTTCAAGTCTGACGTTTTAACAGGTCTGTTTTCAAACCACAAAGCGTATCCATTGCCTTAGTCAATTAAATTGATAACGAAAAACGTACATTTTGGCTTATTTTCATTTTGGCCCAGGCCTTCATGAAGAACTGGTATTTGCCATAATGCCGAGAAGATTTGATGATAACTGGATGTTGAACACAATGCTGTATTGCTGTTGATTTTTCTTATATTCTTATTGTCATCATCTTAACTACTTTTCAATTTTTTTTAAAACACTTTTACGAGCGTATTAGTAGAACGATTGTAATTGGAAAACTAGGAAAAATTAAACTAACACTTCACTTGATCACTTTTTCTAAAAAAATAAATAACTGAAACACTTAAATTACCACTAGTAAACGCGAACCAATTTCGTTAAATTCCACGCTTATCTTTTGACAGACGATTTACAAACTTCTTCAGTGTCGAGTGCTCGACTGGGGTCAATTACAAGTAACAAAAAGTGGTGGAAGGGTCTCTCACATCAAATTGCATCACGGCAAAATCACTGCAGAAAATTACTCATTGGGTATTTTCTCTTGAAAATTTGGGTAGAAGTAGTTTTTTATTTTATTTTAATCGCTGTCAGTTTTTCAAAAATTGGGAATAATTGCATCACCCGAAATGCAACGTCGCGATTGATTTTGTGCAAGCACCTGGAAAATCCTCAACTCTCTCATCGGAACATAACTCGGAATCGTGCAGTCAAAGGTGAGTCGTATGATTAAACGTTACTACGAAACTCTGAGCATCGAACTGAAGGAGAAATGCGGTCAGAATGGGTGTTCTATCAGTGATGGGAATCACAAGCGTGTCGTAAAAGCGTTTAAGCGGAATCCCGATGCTTCTGACAGGAATGTGGCCAAAAGTTGAATCTCTCCAAGTCTTTCGTTCAGAGAGCCAAGGACCGGGAGGGACTGCATACGTACAAAGTGCAGAATGCTCCAAATGCTCCGTGACGAACGGCAAAGTACAGTGGTAAAGTCACGGGCCCGGAAACTGTACACCCAGAATCTGACGAAGCCGCATTGTCTAATCACGGATTATGAGACTTACGTCAAGTTGGACTTCCAGCAGTTTCCGGGGCAACTGTTCTTCACCGCCCGCACAAGTTTGATGTGCCGGAGGAAGTACGGAAGCAGAAATTTTCAAAGTTTGCCAAGAAATACATGAATTGGCAAGCGAGCTACTCATGTGGCAAACGGAGTGCATCGGTCGTGATTACCGGGACTGCAAACAGGGAGATCTTCTTCAAGGGATGTCTACAAAAGCGTCTGCTTCCTCTGTTGAAGCAACACTCGGACCTACGATCTTCTGGCCTGATCTAGCTTCATACAAGTATTCAAAAGGTTGTCCCGGAGTGGTACGAAGCCAACGGGGTCACTTACGTACACAAGGACGTGAACCACTTCAGCTCATCGGAGCTAAGATCCATCGAAACTACGCTCTACGGAAGCATTCTAATTAGGTCAAATCTGAGGAAGACATGAGGAAAGGTTGGGTTTCCGTACAGAAGACGCTCAGCCAGATGTTGTAGAGAACCTAATGAATGGAGTTAAGCGTAAGGTGCGAGCGTACAGTTATGGTATTGACGTTGAATGAAATAAGTAGGCCAAAAGCTTTCCCATGAGTTGTACTTCATTGTCTGAAAATTTGAAAAGGTAGGTAATTTTCTACAGCGTTTTTTCGTGAAGCAATTTGATGTGCGACACCCTTTAAAAAAAGGAAAGTCAACAGTAATTCAGCATAGTAGTTTTGTGCCTTCTGCTTTGTTATATTTTTGTCAATGTTTGAATTGTATTTTACTTTAAATTCATTTAAAAAGATAAACTTGACCTGATGTAAAGTAGATACTAACAAGTTATCATAAATAAATAAACAAATTACAAATTACAAACAAGGTTTTTATGCCAACTTGAGCCTCCTCCGTCTTAAATTGGCTTTTCCCTGTCCATCTTTACAGCAGTGTCAGATAGATAGGAACAATAAATAAATAAATTAATTAATTAATTAAAAATTAAGGTAAATATTGCATGATTTTTGATAAAATAATATTTCGGAATATTGGTAACTTCCAGATTTAAAATGGTAAGGCCTGTACTCGAAAAAAATGCATCAGACAAAAGTGTTCTTTAAAAATTTATTTTAAGCCGGATTTTCTTGAAACTTTGAGGGAGTGGATTATGCTTCGGCATAATTACTTTATTCAATTTCCTTTCCATTCCCCTCTACATTTTGTGCAATGGTGGAGCCGACCTTTTTGGTCACTTTCATCTATTCTTTCTTCAACTCCAGCTCGTTCTTGAACACCTTTGACGATTTTCGAACTTTAGCTTTCATTATGGTCCAAAATCTTTCCACCGGACGAATCTCTGGTGAATTTGGGGGGTTGGCGGTTTTTGGTCCAAAAACAACGTTATTGTCTCTGTACCAATCCAACGTCAATCGCGCGTTATGGCATGATACCATAATGTCTTCCGACCCATCTCATGGTCGCAGTCGGATTTTCCATGACGGCTCGCAAAATTCTCCGGCGATATTCTTCTTGTTTCAATGACATCTCAAAAACCACTGAACCGATTGTTATGAAATGTTGCACATGTAGACAATTCCACACAGCTCACTTCACAGCTACTTTACCCAGATTTTCATCAATTTTTACCCAAAAATGGTGCATTTTTTTCGAGTATAGCCCTTACTTGACATTGTTGGATTGGAACTGTGAAAGATAACAAACCTTTGCTACGTGTGTAGAATGTCACAAAACGAGATTTTTATAAAATTTAAGTTTAAAAAATTAATTATCTCGAGACTTTGCTCAAAGTTTTGTTTCACCGAAAAGGTGTCTGTGGAATGCAAAGGCGGAGACCTAGAGAAGGATCTGTGGTCGTCCGGTGCATCATGAAGGTTTTTTCTTTAAAATCATCCTTCAAAGTGTAAGAAGTGTTGCTGTTGTCTGCGTCAGCTGAACAATCAGAAGAAGAATTGATCGAAGATTCCGCTGATATCGTTGATGAATCACAAGAAAAGGTTCCAGTTTGATGAGTTTGGTTACGCACCAACCAGATTGGTATAATATTGGATACTGACTAATTAGTCCAAGGCTTGTGTGGCATCCGATGTACACAGAAGCCGCGCCTCTTCTTCTTGTACCCGTCGGTTCATTCTCGAGTATCATTTTAACTGGGCTGTCGTCCAACATTCTTACGACATGCCTAGCCCATCGTAGTCGACCGATTTTAGCGATGTGTACGATGGGATGTTCTCCCAATAACTCATGCAATTCGTGGTTCGTTTGTTTCCCCCACGTTCTTTCTTCGATCTGCACTCCATCGTAGATCGTACGCAGCACCTTTTGTTCAAAAATACCAAGGACGCGTTGGTCCTCCTCTAGCAATGTCCATATTTCGTGGCCATAGAGAACTACCGGTCTAATTAGCGTCCTTCTGAGTCCAAACTAAGCACGATTGCCAGTCAAAATGCGCCTTTGTATTTATTTACTGGTGTCGTTATCGGCGTTCACCAATGAGCCAAGATACACGAATTCGTCTACTACCTCGATTTCATCTCCGTCGATCTGAACTCGTGGTAGGAGGCTAACATTGTTTTTTCGTGAGCCTCTTCCCTTCATGTATTTTGTTTTCAACGCATTAATCGCAACACCAATCCAACCAGTTTCAGTCTATGTACGTGTCCACCATCGTTTCAAAGTTACGTGCTACGTCCTATATTTGTTAGGCTGCGCAAAAATGGCGAACTGTTCTGTTCAGTGAGGATCCGAATATCAATATTATCGGTAATGATGGAATTGGCCATGTCGGAAACCATTTGAAGAATTAATCGCATGGGGGTTAAGAAGGAGGCCAACTGTTAGAGTAAATTCAAAAGTGTCCAAAAGAAAATCTGTTTTATGTTTTGTTTTTTTAATTGTTGTCAGTTTGTGCTACCAAATTATGAATAATGTAAAGAACGTTGATTTTGAACACACAGATTAACTTTCATAGCTTTTCAAGGACCAATTTCTTCAGTCAGGCACTGGCTGCAAATGTATTGTACAATACTGTAAGCACTTTTCGGATTGCAAAACTAAGTCAATAATTTATGCAAGCCGATTTTCTGATTTATAGACTATTAAGCTACAAATGAGAACAAAAAATTTAACAAATTCTTTATGCTACTAGTAAATTATGCGTTCACGAAACCCTAGCATTTAATTTTCTTAAATATAGATTTCTTAGGCATTATTAATAATCGACGACATAAATAAACATATGTTCACAGAATTATATTTCTGGAGTTACCCAGGAACCCACTTCCTTCACAGGACTAAGACTCCAAACGAAAGCGGGGCTGAATCGTTACCATGTTTGAATAGGTTATGTCCTATATATCTAAGCATAATGTTATTCGCAATCTGAAAAAATAAAATAAACATTGGTCTCGTAATTAGGATACAAGGAAGCCAAATTTATGCTTTTTATAAATTTAGTAGTGACTACGCCAGTGAAAACGCAACTGGTTTGAATGCAGAAACAATGACCTGTAAAATTGGTTAATGGATAAAATTTGTTTTTCCATTAATATGTCCAAATCTCAGCAGAGGTATAGGCAACTAATATCACGCATTTCTATGATGATGTTTAGAGCAAAATCTATTCCAGTTTTTCACTGTTCACAATACAAACAATTTCCTAAGACAACTATTTTTTCAAATGTTTGTGTCTGTGTTTTATTGATTTAGCCTTTCTGTATTGTGGCGATTTCTCAAAAAAAAAGAATATTCGTACTAAATTGTTTAGTATGACAAAATCTTGGAAAACACTACTTTTCATTCCATTATGGGATAGTGTTGACAGCCCCATAGACGAGTTGGCGCGAAATTCGTCGGCAGCATAATCGATAAGATGTCTCGCTGCAGAGAATAGGTACAGACAGTTTTGTTGACGAAAGACGGCTGACCACAAAACCAAGCGAACCGCACAACCCTTCATTGTGATGCTGTAAAATATATGGTATAGCGAGAGGATAGGTAGTTTGGCACTGTCGATCATATTTTCTTTTATCACAGATGGGATGTTATTTTAAAAATGCAGTAAACACCTCACCACGTTTGCCAACAGAGATCGTTTTGTGTTTTTTCTGAGACAGATGATAAAAAAATTCGCCACCATGTCATTTATCGAACCGGTTAATAAGGATGATAGGTGAACATTAGGCTCATTTGAAAGTCCCGTTAAATAGTTAAGAAATCAATCAATCATTAGAACGAAAAGACAAATTGAAGCTACGTAAGCTATGTAAGCTATGTAAGAAAAGTATGTAGTAGAATATTGAGTTTTCATTTAAAACGAAAACAGCATTCTACTTCTTAAACTGTCTCATTATTAGTTTGCAGCAGCTTTAGTGTATCTTAATAGAGTTACAGTGCTGTTATTTCAACCAATTTGCAACAAGTGTGCTGCTATGAAAGTGAAATTAAGCTGATGGACTGAGAATGTACATACCAATACCAATAAATAAATAAATAAATAAATAAATAAATAATTATAACTGGCGTATGAAAATGACGTTTTTGAAAGTTGTTTACCTTACCGATTTTTTTTCTTTTCAAAATATCTCGACAACGGTTGGCTTCAAAGGGTTGCAATTTGTTGCATTTTTATTGAAAACAACCCAAAAAATCACATAATATATCAATAACCTATGTATCATATGTTTTACTTAAAAGCTACTGGTCGAGCAAGATAGGGATATATCAGAAATGAGTGACCCAATAAGTTCCACATTATCCGTAACACTGGTCATCTCGGTCACTCATATGATAATATGGGTTCGTCTCATTCCACGAGACGATTGACCAGTGTGGAAGTGTGCGAATACTATCCCGAAAGTTGTCGATCGTGGGTCAGCTGATCTTTGATCGACTAGTCATCAGGAGAAGTTAATAAATCGCCGCGGATACAACACCGTCGTTTTTAATAATAAAGTTCTTTCTGTTCGCGCAATAAACGGTGTTTTTCACAGTGAAATATCGAGTTTAATGTTAACTGGTGTCCGAAAATAACAGTAGTGACGCGCGAACAGCTACTATGTACAAAACGTTTCAAATATCTCTAATGTTCAGAAATATTTGTTTGGTTCCTTATTACTTCAAGGTTTTACAAAAAAAAATAAAAAAAATCGTACAATGGAGGGATTGGAAATTCAGAAAATAAGTTTTGTGTTTGATTTTATAAAAAAGATTTTTTCTCTTCTTAAGATAATTTCTTCTTAAGCTGAAATGCGATGCAATAGCTGGAATTCGAGTCATGTTGTTTTATAAAAATAACACATGTCTGTGTGTCTTAAAAACATAGGTCCTTTTATAAAATTAACCTTGAGTCACTGTAACTAACCAGAGAACCACATAGAAGATCACGACCACAGGGGAGGCTAAGGAGGGCTAAATCGTCAGTTGTTGTCACTGGAGATTGAAAAACCTCTGAATTCTCAATTTGCCACTGGTAGGTGTGTTAGTAAGGTTCTGGTTTGTTAGCAGGTCTGTGATAAGCGATGCATAGAATGGAAGAGCATTAGACCACTTTTTTATTTTAAATGTACTGGGCATAGTAAAAGGCAAAGCGATAAATGGCAAAGAATGATACTGACCTGGGAATGAACAGCCGATCTTCTACTCAGTAAACAGAACGAGTAACCACATCCTCTGCATTGTACATCCCTTGTTCTCTATACAAAGTTTGGTTTTCAATTGTGAAGCGCTGTCCTATTATTTTTGCCATACAATCCTTTATCTTGTGATTTTAGGAACTCCAAACCTAACTCCTATTTTGGAGTTAATTTCGGGACGCATGTTTTTTAGAAGCTGGGCTGGGAGTCCAAAATAACTTCAAGAACATTCGCATGGTCGATACGTTGAGTCTCAGTACTAAGAAACTTATAGATGAACATGATTGGTTTGCGAATTCGAGCAAATTTAGTTTGGAGCATTTAGCAGGATTAACAACCGCGCATTTCAATGTATCTCCTTTTGTAGCTCAATCGCAGCAGTCGTAGAGAGAGCCTTAAAAAAATTCTCACATTCTCATCAGCATTGCCCAAGCAACACAAATCCGTCAATATTAAGTAGTTATATTGTGACTCATATCAGTTACATAGCAGTTTCTTCAACCGGTTTGCAACAAGTTTGAATTTTAGCGGGAAAATTAACGGTCCAAGATGGCTGCCTCTTATCATTCTTAGAGGGGCCAGAAACTCTCTGGATTGGAAACCTTTGACCAGTTCAATTCACCGCTAATACTACTAGTTTCCTAGTTTTCCTAACATCATAATGGCATGATTAATTTTGTCGAAAGCCGCGAACAGGTCTGTATAGATGAAGTCCGTTTGAAACTTTTCCGCTAAACTTTCAGCAATATGTGTGGTAAGGCAACGGAAATTTGTGGTGATTGATCTTCCTGAGATTCATCACTTAAATACTGTTTGCAGTTTGATAGTAGTGGATCCATAATATCAAATTCTAACAGCTTTGAAATCATACATTAAGAAGAAATTACTTGGTAAATATTGGTATTCTTCCGGTCACTTTTTTTATGAACCGGAAACGTTATGGAAGTTTTTCAAACGGATGAAAACTCTCCCCTTGAAATGGATAGGCCAAATACGTACCGAAATGGAATAAGCAGATCTTCAATGTGTCGTATTACAAAAAAACGGAAGGAATCCCGTCTGGACGGCTTTAGAGATCATCGCAAAGTAGATGATGAATGTACCCAGAGTGTTAATGGAACATTGGAAGCGGCCTGGCAAACTTGGTCGTCGGAAATAACTGCATCGATAAAAGTTTGCGCAAACTAGTAGTTGACAGGCATTCTGAACAAGTTGACAGTTGACAGATATAAGAAACAACTTCGTCGTTTAGAGTCATGGTACCAGGGAGGCCAGATTCCTTACGCTGGTCATTGACGTACTTCCAGAACGGTTCTGATCTGGAATTCAGATTTCGCTGAGTGTTAAGCTGGTATTGTCTAAAACAAATACGACTTGTCATCCTGTAAACGGTATTCAACCTGTTCTAGTGCTCACGCATTGGAAACGTGCGGTACATTCCATAGGAGCTACCAAGCAATCTGCCGCGTCACACCTCCACCAAACTGTCCAGAACTTCGGCTAATAGAGAAGTACTGGGCTTTAGTTAAGCGGAAACTCTTTGAAACTAAGAAGAAAGCAAATGATACCGGTGATATTAAGAGAAGGTTGAGAAGCGTCACGGAGGGCGTATATGAGGATATACTACGATGGCGGGTGTACCATAGAAAGTTTGAGAATTTTACAGAAAAATAAATATCTTAACCAACTGTTTTTATGTAGATATAACTCTGTTATTGTGAAATAAACAATTAGTTTTGTTGAGTTATGTGTATTTTTTATTTAACCAGTTTGGGCTGCCGCGTTACCATTCGATCATGAATATTTGAAATTATTCACAATTTTATCTAAAAAACGCCTATTTTTTGCCGCGATGTTCTAGGCTATATTATTCACCATTCAAATACACGCAACCACCTCCAATTCCTCCCCATGGTTATTTTTTGTACCTTGCCGTTGGTTCATATAAAATGTTCATATAAAAAAAATCACTTATATGAGTGTATGAGAAGAAAGATCGTTATTTAAAAACTGGGATCAATTAAACTAACACTTCTCTTCTTCACATTTGGGAAACGAAAAAAAACTGAAACAACTGAAACTTTCCAAACTATCACTAGTAAACGTGAGCAAATTCCTTTTAATTCAACCAGAAAAAGTTGATCTTTTGACAACTGGGCCTATCTCGACTGCGACTTACGCACCTCCTTCAGTTTCGAGTGGTACTACTACAGTAGTACATTCATGTAAAGGCTTTGACGTTGTGAGTGATACTGGTGGGTTTTTTTTTTTCGCAAATCACTCCTACGAAAAGGGAAATTAAGGTTTGAAAAGCAATTTGAATAGTTAAAATTTCACATGTTCGTATCATTACACCTTCAACTTGCGTGGCAAGCTTCAATTATTATTTATGTTTAATATTATTATTTAAATAATCTTAAATTCCATTTTATTTGTATGGGACATTGTAATTATATTAGTCTGTTTTTTTTAGTTTTATTTGTGTCTGATATTTTGACTAAACCTCCCATTATGTGATGTCTCTGTTATGATGTATTATAGTTGTCTGACGCAGTTGGAATGGCTGGTGTTAAAATTCAGATGTGAGTTGATCGGTGCGAAACGGTTTGTCACTTAAGTCAAACGATTAATTGCTTAAGTAAAAAAAATCAAACTCAATACGTTGTCCTTTCTCAACATATTTTGCTTCGTTGTAAGGGTCACTGGAGAATCTCATTAGAATTTTTAAAAAGGACGCGGAGTACGAACAATCACTGTGACATTAGCGATTTAAAATTGGATCGCCTTACTATACATTCTTGCGTTATAATGAGACTACAAATTTCGTCAAATCTGGTATAGTTCTTTTTCTGATCAAAAATATTAGACTTGTATTTTGTTTTTATTCCGTCATTGGGGTGACCATTTCCGTGTGAGGGTGGTCCGATAAATCTATTGTTTTTCAAAACTAACCATTTTAAATCCGCTGAACTTAGATCCGCTTTTTAGAACCGCTGAACTGATTTTTCCAAAAAAAAAAATCAAATGCAAAAAATTTAATGTTGTTTTTTGAAAAATTAAGATGCTCTATTTGACATTGTATGTAAAAATTACGAAACAATTAATTATTTTTATTATTTTTTAGCAAGACCCTTGAACTTGAACGATTTTTATTTTAAATTTTTATGAGGTTTTAAACATTTCATTTTTCATTACGTATAAGAAGATTTACGATTTCGAGCGAGCCGTTTTTTTTTGTGGCTGTGACTCGATGGAGACGCATTTTCAACCACCTTGTGTCTCCATCATTTCCATGTGGTGTATATTTTGCCGAGCAATTTTGCAAATCTTGCATTTGGGATGTCAGAAATGGTCACCCTAATGTCGAAATAAAAAAAAAAGTCTAATATTATTTAATAAGGAAAAACTTTACCAATTTTGATGAAATTCTGAGACTCACTATAACTTTTCTCTGTGGAATTGATGCTATAACTTATACAATTATCGGTAAACCCCTTCTGTACATTTTGAAATAGTGATTTGTTGTCAGTTCATTCGTAAATAGAGAACAAATTTGGATCTGGCATCTTGATGGCTTCAAAAGCATGGAAATCAGACGGATGCTGTCGCATTTGAAGTTGAGCAGACTGGTTGTGCACAGGAACACTGGCACTGTCGTTCCTAAGACGAAAACTGCTAAGAAACGCAGTGTTTGCACTTACTTATGGGTCAAAGCAGTGAAGGAGCGAATTCGAAGACTGAGAAATGGTGCACGGAATGAAAATGAGCCACAAATTCATGCAAAATATATTGAAACGGGACCTTGGATGTGGACCTTAAAAATAAGGAGATTCACGCATTAACACGCAAGAATATTGCCGACAGAGTTGCCAGATCGAGGGTGCAGCTTAAGCCGCACGGTGGTCAAACTATATTTTTTTTTTCGAATGAAAAATTGTTTACTTTTTAAGTGTCTCTGAACAAACAAAATGATCGTGTATATGGAGCTTGTTTTCTTGAAATACCAGCTGACAAACGAGGGTTGATATCAAAGTGCTACTGCGGTGATTGTTTGGGGGTGCCTTATCGCCAAAATGGAAATAATCCCAATAGTTCATAGATCCCTGTCTATGTTTATAAAAACGTGGAAATACACAAAGAGTATTATTTACAATACGTTATTAAAGACCTACTTAACTGTTTTAAGAAACCTTTTGAAGAGGAAAGTTTTTGTTTCCAACAAGATTCAAGCGCATAATGCAGTAGGTGTTCAGCAGTGGTGCTAGTTAATTTAACATGTTTCATCAATTTCTCTGAAATGCCGCACCGTCTCCTGATTTGAACCCATACAGTATCTGAGGATACATGCTAATAAAACTGGGCGACTTGAAGTAAATGCCGGAAGAGGTGGTGCGTCCGGCCTACAACAATTTTGAAAAGCGTGTTTGATCCGTGATTGAATATAAAGGCGAAATATTTAAACTTTACTAAACACAATGTAAGTTTAATACTTTGACTTGTTATTCAAAAAACAAAGAGTGAGAAATACAACTTAAGTTTTATAATAACTTTCAAGGGTATGATTTTTACGTTGCCACCCTATACAAAAATATGAAAACAACTTCAATCGATATATTGGACAATTCTATTTTATATAAAGACTGATTGGACTGCCGTGTCATACTCGAGGCTTAAATATATGTAAACCATAAACTATGCGTAAAATTCATTTGCAGTTTTTCGAAACAAAAATGATAAAACTTATAATTTAGTCCGCAATTTAGCTGCAAACAACACATTGTGCAAAGACGTGCTAAATTAAGAGTAAGATATCTACCGAACCTCAAACCGTACCTCAGATACCGTCTATTTTTGGAAACAATAATCACGCAGGCGGCGGTGGTCAGGGTTGGGAATTTCCTCCATTCCAGTCTCCCATGGGGCCACTTTTCATCAACTTTCAAACCACTCTTGTTACGCACAGCATGACAAGGGAAGGAGTATCAGTCAAATTAGTGAATGAGATTGGTTGCCGTGGTTGCAACGATTTCCCATTTCCCGGCGGCTCCTAGTCAGTTTTCTTGTTTTTTTTCTTTCATTCCTTCGTCTGCTTCGCTTTCAACGTTGGTTGTAGCTGCTGCGCTCCTCACTGAAAGAATGATAAGCGCTGGTTGCGAGGAATGGGAATTGAAATGAAAATAAAATAACAGTAACATTTATTAGCTCAGCCGGATTGGCTAGTAAGTACTATTGAACAAGCAGCTCGCAGTCGATTCCTTACCAACCGGTGAAACCCACTATGAGAGGATGTTGGGTGAGTGAGCAGATTGCAGTAGAAATGGGATTTATCACTATAATCATGCCGAACAATGTTAGCGGTGTAATCTGTGGCGGAACAGGCATTCAGGAAATGCAATAATTTAAGATCTCAGGACTACCCCAATAAATAGAATTCAATGTGATTTTGCTAAACCGTTTATTGATTAACCAGGCGCCTCCATGCCTTTGAAAATGGGTGGTGTCCCATGGACGTTTCTCAACTGATTTGCAGTTTTGAGGGCAATAGCATCGTAAAGCGCGGTTCTAGGTGGGATTATACGAAAGCCGATCCATTAATGTCTTCCATTAAAAATTATTGAACTCAACCATTTGTATCCTCTTCACCGTTGTTAATCATCATGCGCACAACCCACAAGTACTTTGACGAACACGAGAGCTATAAATGAGGTATGTATTTAATTCGATGTCCTAGCAAATAAACACTCATCGCACGTATTTATTTGACTCATCCGACACATTTAATACTTCAGTAGCGGTTGATGCGTTCCCGGTCGCCTATAGATAGAAGATCGAATAAAATACAATTTATCCTCTTTCGGCGGAAAAGGAAAAGAAGCGTTATCGTTCGACAGGCATCCACTTAAGCGGGATGATGACTGCGAAAATGCTTTACGCCATTTTTAATTTACTACAAAAGGTAGAACCTTTTCTATCCTTATCTGACATTAACAAATGTTAACACAAGTGTCGGGTTCCTTCGATACATGAATATTCATTCCGCTTGCAAATGAATTGCTCAATCGATCAAATGTGTATAAAATTACCATTTTTACTCTCTGATGTGTAGTTTTTTGTTACAACGGTTACAATAAAGTTCTGTCCAGTTAGAACCAAGAAAGCAAGAATTCTTTTACAGTGGTTTGTTTACCTAGGCGCCCACTTTCTGTGATATAAATTTCACGGTGTTTCGTGCAGTGAGTCAAAACAGAACTTTGAAGCAAAGTTTCGTCACCAAATCTCGAGCTCGGAAATTGCACCAGCAGGTTTTGACGAAGTACCAAGAATGCCTGCTCATCGACGATGAAACCTACGTCAAAATGTATTTCGGACAGCTTCCTGGCCAAAAATTCTACATGGTGACGGCACGAGGAGATGTTCCTGCGAAGTTTAACTTTGCTTTTATGGACAAATTTGCCTAAAAACTGATATGCAGTTGCGGAGCAAAGGCCGAAGTGTTCGTGACGAATAAGACCCGAAACTGTACAAGGAAGAACGCCTCAAAAACCGCGTACTACCTTTCATTAAAGCCCATAAAGGTCCCGTGAAGTTTTGGTCAGATTTGGTGAGTTGCCACTACAGCCGGGATGTCATCCAGTGGTACCACGATAATAACGTAAATTTCATCGATAAAAACATAAATCCACCCAACTACCCACAGTTCCGGTCCATCGAGAGATTTTGGGCAATAATGAAGCGGAAGCTTAAGAAAAGTAGGAAAACGGCTCGGGACGTGACTCAGATGACCAAAATGTGAAACAAATGTGCCAAGGAAGTTGACTCATAAATAACAGATAAATGATTTGTATTGATATTTTATTTTTTTAAGTATAGTGAATTACCTTTGTTTGGATGTATTAAACTTATTTGTACGTACCGAGATACAGATGGTTTTAATATTCCGGATTCTAAATGGACAAAGCTTTACCCTAAGAAGACCCTATCCTTCCACTTGCCCTGAACTGGCTGGCTTGCCATGCGCCAGAGGGCTCAGTAGGGATTCTAAGAATTATTCCGAGAGGCGTTGTAACGTTTGTCACTTGGTGAAGTGAGAAAACTCACCTGCGGTGGACGTGACTCTCCATTCGATTTATCCAGAAGAGTCACGTTACTGCAAGTTTTTCTGACCTTCTGGTAAAATCTCCTAACTTTTTCCTTAGCTTCTGGTACCCTAAGTGAGAAGTTTCAACTGAGGGTTATTTTTTTGATTTTTTAAAAGGTTTTCTGAACTTCTTTTAACTTCTTTTTGAACTTCTAAAAACTTCTTTCCTTCACTAATCTAAACATCTGTAGAAATGTTGTTTTTTTACGTTTATGATAAACTTCAGGAATTTTTTGTAACCGACGAGCTGACTGGCCATAGAAGGTCATTGAACCGATCGCCTGAATGAGCAATCAAATCTGTCAAACGGTGAGATGGAAACCTACGAATTGTATTCTTTACATGAGTTTGTGTTCTAGTTCATAGTAAGATGCGAACGGTTGAGGATATGGTGGAGATCAGTTTGTATATATAAGAATTCAATGATACTCTGCTGCTACAGGGATTCAATCTTTTGAATTTAGAGGTAATTTTTTCCTGATCTGCTGCGAAACTCCCAGATGAACTTCTGGAAAGATCCCTACCGAACTTTTGGCAAGTTTCGTCATAAACTTCTGAGCAGTCACTTCTGGAAATTCACTCCTAAAGTTCGGAATAGTGTCTTCCGACCTTCTGAGAAGTTTGAGAAGGGAACTATTTTACGGAACTTTTTATAAGTACTATCCTGAACATCGGGGAAAACCTTTTCAAAATTTCAAAAAGTTTTTTACTGAAAAATTAACTAGCATAGTTGTAACCTAAACTTTGACGAAGTTTATTCCTGTATTTCTGTGAACCTTGAAATCCGGAGAAGATTTGTTTGAGATTTTTTTTTCGAGATCTTCTCGAAAGTCTCCTTCAGTACTTTGTAGAATCTTTCCAGAATATTCCTTTCTGAATCTCGCGGGAATTCCTTAAATTTTCGAAGAGGTTCCCATGATTTTCGACAAGCTTACAGAAGTTCTTGATAGCTTTACTGCCCTGGGATGCATAGTTGACGTAACCACCATTGGTATGATTGTTGAGAAAACGCGTTTTTCCGGGTTTAAGCTGAAATGCAATGTATACCAACAGTTATGGACAAATGTTCTGTCCATTTGATAAAGTTTTACCAATAAAAGTGGGCCAGAAAAATGATGAGAATAGTTTCATTTTTTTATCATCTTTAAAACACATACGCCAACTTTTGCAAATAAACAGGCATATTACTGAACGTTTATTCTCATAGTTTGGCGTAAAAACCAGGCTGCTCTGTTCAGAATAATATGTCGTAAATAAGGCTCTCGCCAATTGGCTTCTCGAATACAAACGAAAAGCTTCAACCAGCAAAGCTCTCATTTGATTTTGCCGATATCTACCATCGGTCTTAAGAGTCCAGAAAATGTTCGACTCTTTGAAAGAGCGTCAGTTGGGAAAAAAAACAAGAATGTTGCAGTTACAGTTTCTACTGTAAGGTGTTGAGAGACCTGAACATAAAATTTACCCAACTGGGGCATGAAGAGTGCGAACGTTGTCAAGCCCATCGTGTTCACGAAAAGCAGACAGGGCACTCTTCTAAAGCTGATGATACTGATCAGAGAGTATCAACAACGAACGAAGTCCAATGCGAGTTGTGTTTTCGTTGGAAGGATCACGGACGAGCGATTGCTGGGCGAGATGAATATGATAGCGATCGGTAAAATGCGGAAATCAACAAATCGGTCTTCTCGGTTGATCTTCAAAAGGTGACCTTTCATGCATATCAGTCGTTGTGAATTACTTATATCTCATTTTATGATTGTAGGTGGTCCAACTTCCAAGAATGCAAAAAACCAAAAAGTGATTTTCGGTCGTCTTGGCGCTTACGTCAACTATGCATCCCAGGGCAGTTTAGCAACATACTAAAATTTTGTAGAAAATTTGACATGCTAAAAAAATTCATGAAAAGTTCCCTCAGATCCTTCTCATAAGTCCACAGCATTGTTTGTATGCATACGAGATACTAACGAATATTGTGCTGAATTTGCTAAATTTTCGTAGAACTTCAGAAAATCCTAAGTGGATCTATCGAAAAGTTTGTATAACTTTCGACATGCTCATATTAGTTTGCATTGGTTGAAAAACATACACTACCAGTCATAAGCACGGACTCGCTTGGAAAAGTATTGCAACACTCAGTTGAATATTGCATCACCTCGAAAAGTTTAGCATCACCTAAATACAGGTACATTCATGATGCTATATCTCAAGACCCTTAATATCTGCAAAGGTCCGGTCTTCAGCAAAGTTGTTCAGAAGGTCAATGGCATTCGAAAGGTAAACCGTTTTGTTTGAAATTTCACCACTACGGGGCGTAAGTGAGCATAGAATATTGAGCATTTTCAATTTGTTCTATCTCGTGATTCTGATGGAAAGTTCTAGCGATTACCGTTTGCCACCTGAGCAACCGTACACAGATAAAAAGAAACATTGAATTTTCTGCGTTATCGAATGCACATAAAGGGAATGCTAGATTTGCCAGAAAATAATGGGATATTTCATGTAAATTTAAGCCAGATAACGTCTGAATCCAGCTTGTTGTATGAAAGATTGCCAATATTGTTGTAATAAATTATTTTTTTCTGTGAAGTTAAGCAGTGAATCAGCAGCGAATTACGGAACATGAAGTGAACCAGTGCTGTATCACTTGGACATGAAATGGATCAGAACTGAATCACTAAAATGTGGAGTGACTCGATCCTGAATCACTTGATTTTGAGGCCATTCAATACTGAATCAATTGAATATGAAGTTAATCAGCCTTGAACCACTGGAATATGAAGTGCATCAAACTTATAAAATATATAATTATTTGAATCTAAAGTCAGTCAGTCCCAAATCACTTGAATGCAAAATGAACCAGACCTTACAAATGATTAATCTCTTGAATTTGAAGTTAGTCAAATCCTAATCATTTGCATGTGGTGTGAGCAGTGCTTAATCACTTGAATACGAAGTGAATCAGGCCTGACTAACTAAAATATGAAGTAAGTCAGCCTTGAATCACTTGATAAGGCGACCTTAATCACTTCAATATGAAGTAAGTGTGACCTGAGTTATTATAAAATACAGTGGATCTGACTTGAATCACTTGAATGTGTAGTGAGCCAGTCCTGAATAAGAACTCGTCCTGAATCTCTTGAATATGTAGAGAATCAGCCTTGAATGAATATGAAATGAACCAGACATATATCACTTGAATGTGTGGTGTTACAGTGCTAAATCAGTTAAGTTTGGGATGAGTCCTTGCTGAATCACTTGAATAGTAAATGAATCAAACCAGAAACACTTGAATGAGAAGTCAGTCAGTCCTAAATCACTTGAATTGAGGTGAGTTGCCATGAATCTTTTGGATACGAAGTAAATCCGGCCAAAACAGCTCCTTCTGTAAACACTCGAACTTTTTATCTTATCAGAATCACGAGGTAGCAAAACTTGAAAATGCTCAATTTTCCATGCTCACTAGTGCCACGTTGCGGTGAAATTCCAATTAAAATTCAACTATTTGTTTTTTTTTTCAATTTTTGCTACAAGGACATTGTTTTTCTGTTAATTTACCTAAAAAAAAAGGTTTATGGTATTTCTAACCTTGCTCAGTCAGTAATCACTCCCAGATAAAAAAAAACGCGTATCAAAACAAACTTTTTCTACAGAATAAGACAGATCTATTCCTCGTTTTCAAACGGTCCACTGAGTTGACCAGCTCTACAAAATTTCGTCGATATCGACAATAATAATAGCAAAATAAACTTGTCGAGCAAAGTGACGGTCGATTCGACTTCTATAATTGGCACCATATTGTACATTGCGACCTAGTAGTCATGATTTTTGTGCTCTATTCGACATGCCTCAATCACAAGGGGTGGATCATTCAGCACACTTTTTTTCTGTGCAATTTTTTTGAGTGTGTCTACAAGCGTTGCAATGTTCTGGGAGTGTGACGAAGGTGCCGATGTGTTGACAGACAAAAAAAATTATTTTCTGCTGAGCCTGGCAACCAGGCAATGCATATTAGCATGGTTGCTGGTTTCTTATTTCTATAAGCTCAACTGTCAAAAATGTTCCTCAGTGTGCCACACATGTGGTATAGATTGAAAATTGTTCTCATATAAACAAATGGTTGAACGAACACATTAAATCCACCGGAAGACTAGAAAACGTGTAAAGACAGTTACCACCAAAATGCACAACAGGGTAGCAAGTGCACCAGGCATCGGCAAAAGGTCACGCAAAAGCTAAGAGCTATTCAAATCTATAGCAATTCTACTCCCAAAGGAAATGACAATCATCTGAACCGAGGGGCAGAGTTCAAAACCTCCTATTTGTCGAACATTTTCCATTTATTTCTTTGCATCTGTCGGCTGTGGTGGGAGGGCGAGGTGGCGCACATAGCTCCTGCTGGTTAGAAGTTACAAGGGTAAGAAAGGGAGCTAAATATACTGTAAAAATGGAAAGCGAACGACGATTGTACCTTAAGTGGAGGAAGGAAAACCTCAAGAATGAAAATCTTTCGCTTCTCAGAGAAACAATTTCGCTCACTTTCAGTGCCTTAATCTTCCATCCTACAAATTTCACAGTTTGAATAATTCTGACTGTGAAACGACAGAAGTGCCCACTCCTACAGATCTAAGAACCGGTTGCGTCAATTTTCGCTGTTTTACTTAGCAGGGCAATTTTACAGCACAGCTTTTTCCGCACGAAGGAAGACATGGTAAGATAAAAAAAATGCCATGATAAACTAATGTCCTTTCCCCCAGTGGCTTTTATCGGAACGCAGCGAAGGTCATTATTTGCACTGTGCTTTCAGCATTTGCGACTCAATCAGAAAGGCGTAATTTGTGCATCCATTTCATCAAGATGACTGGCATTTTTCCTGTCTTAGAGGTAAAGAGTACTTTTTTTTCTAGGCGTTTTATGGCATACAATGTTAATGGCAGCCTTGAAACGGTGTCATTATGTGTTAGGTAATATTTGTATTCTTTATTGGAACACTTGACGATGAGTTTAGACTACATGATGTTTATTTTTATATTTATCGCTTCCCCGTCTTCGTTCAAAATTTGAGACGGACGAAAGATAAGGTTAAATAAAACAAAATTCCGGGCCGTAAGCTTAAATATTTACTAAGCGTAATTTTGTTTTAGTAATTTAGACGGACTCCTACAGCTATCAATGGAGAGCTGTGAATGACAATACGAATGCATAAATTCGTTTGGCAAGTACAGTGCTACTCAATGCCCATCTGACGAACGGCTGAATAGTCTTGTAGAAAATGAATATATTTTTCGGGTCAGGAAGTTCTAGTAGGCCGTTCCCAAGCTTAATATTCGCCTACTAATAACGTAACTGTCATCACACCCTCAAATATTGTGTCAAAATTACATTGCGAATCAACACAAGACCAAAGATACCTTGCATAATGCAAGGTGAACTTCGGACCTAGGGGTTCTACAACAGTGAATCAATTTCAAATAGCTAGTTTCATATTGATTGTTTATCTGACTATTAAAACCCATCAGCAATATCTTTTCTTTTAAATTTTATCTTTGTTGATTTGACTCATCTTCTTAAAGTTTTAGCCTTCCAGGACTATAAGGATATTAATACAAATCTAATTTTTATTTTGCAGTAACAATCCAATAGATGTCAGATATATTTTGTTAATACATATATTATATTATAATACGTACATTACATAATACATTCAATAACAATAGGGTAAGGGGGAATACAGGGTGCCAGACGAACTTTAGTCTGGATGAGGGATTCGTGGTTATTTGGCCCAAGTCTTGGATGAAAATTATTCCTTTCTTGATGGAAATCATCATATAGAGATCAGCGAAGGTCTAATTGTCTTCCGGCAGTCTACAGTGAGTGCTTCTGTTTACGGGTCCACACCACCGTTTTTTACACGGAAAAAAATCCGTGCCCGGATCCGTGAACTGCAGTCATGAATTGGAGAACAAGCAAAAATACACCGTGAACTGAATCACGTAATCATGAACTAAATCACGTTTTTAGGTAAAAATCCTGAAAACGTGAACTAGTTCACGGTCCGTTTTCATTTCGTGAACGCTTTTGTTTCTGTGTACCCTTCATACAACGGAATAGTGAGGATTATAGGTATGTATAGTTTGATCTTGCCATTAGGATGAACTGTACGCTATGGCAAGTCTTGCACTGGTGGTGGCTTCCCATCACATCACAGTTCCGCTGATTCCTGCCCACACTCAGGGTTTTCTTGTAGGTTTTGAGCACTGATGAACTGTTGTTTTCGGCATCTCCAGCACTTCAGCCAGCTTGGAACCGGACTATTTCGGGGTTTCCAGGTGTTTGTGCGCAATATTTTGTCTTGTTTCGAGATTCATTTGACTGCCATTTGAAATCTATTCTGTCCAATGCCTATCATAGTGGTTACGCTACTAGCTACGCGGAGCGGAGCATATAATCATACAATATGTGTTACTAGTGCTATCACATTTTCACGCCGTACATGTAATTTAATCTAATCTAATCTCACACTAACGCAGCCAATTCTTGAAAGCATCCTGAAAAATTAAATGAAAAATTATGGTTTCTTGAATACATCATTTTTCTTGTCATCGGCCAGGACAACTGAGTAGTAAAGATTGGACTCGAAAAAAAATGAGACACTTTGTTTTGGGTGTAACTTTTTATCGCGTGGGTAAAAATTTATGAAATTTTGGGTGAAACAATTTAAGAGTGTTATGTTTATGTGTTATGTTTATGTATTGCGATCTTTCAAGTAGTTTTCAAGATGCATTCGAAACAAGAAGAGCTGCGCCAGCAAATCTTGGGCGCGGTGATCGATAATCCTGGTCAGTCACACAGATGGATCGGCAAAAGGCTTGGAATCCACCGTTTCACCATGTCCCGCGTTGTGAAGATGTTCCAGGAGACGAAGACCATCGAGCGATGCGCTGTAAGCGGCTGAAACCGAAAACGGAATACCCAGAGAAGGCGCGGAAGATAAGGCAGTACTTTAAGAACCCAAACCTTTGCACCTGAGACGTAGCCAAAAAGGTCAATTCTTCGAAGTGGTTCGTCCAGCAGACCATAAAGCGGGTTGGGCTACGTGTTTTTAAGGTCAGGAAGGCGCCAAACCGAACTGACAAGCAAAACACGGTGGCCAAATTGCGTGCGCGGAAGCTGTACCGTGAGTGGCTGGTCAAGCCAGGCTGTCTCGTCATGGACAACGAGACATATGTCAAGGCGGACACCAAACAAATCCCTGGCCTCGAGTTTTTAGTGGTACGTCCCGCATGGAGAGGTTCCGAAAAAGTTCCGGAAGAGAAAGATGGACCAATTCGCGAAGAAGTACCTCTTGTGGCAGGCGATCGGCGAGTGCGGACAGTACAGCAAGCCGTTCGTTACAACCGGCATAATAAACGGGCAGATGTGTCGAGAGGAATGCTTGCAGAAGCGCTTGCTGCCCTTCCTCCGCTCTCACCGTGGTCCCACGCTGTTCTGGCCGGATCTCGCTTCGTGCCATTACGCCAAGCCTGTAATGGATTGATGCGATGCGAAGGGCGTTAATGTGGTCCCGAAGGAGGCAAACCCGCAAAATACACCAGAACTTCGTCCGATCGAAAATTTTTGGGCGATAATGAAGAAGAAGTTGAAGAAAAGCGGAAAAACATTCAAAACCGATGAAGCTTAGAAGAAAAACTGGGAGAAATTGTGTAAGGAACATGGACAAAGGCTCGCTCAAGATCTCATGAGCAGTGTTAAGAGAAATGTACGAGCATTAAGCAATTTCAGAAAGATCGAAAATCGCTCTACTACTTTGAAACAAGGGAAGGAAGAAAACGTGGACCTCCCGTACCAAACGCTTCCATGTAGAGTTAAACAGTGTGATAATTTGTGCTTTATCGTTGGGAGCATAGACGCTAGAAAGATTAGTTTATGCTCATTTTGCCTGTGGGTGAACTTTTGGCATTTGAACCATAAGCCTGGCAATAATTGCCAAGGTTATAGCGCCTTATTTCGCTCCTATCACGTTTTCACGCCATACATAAAAGAGTACAAACTTTAAACTCTTGGAGAAAGGTGCAGGAAAAACCAAGCGCTACAAGCTCTTCGTACACGTTATGAAATTTGGTTTCTGAAATGTGCTACCGACAAATGTCCATCCTTGTCTGTACATTGGATAGCTAACATAAATCTTTTGTTTTTCTTTGTAGCTAACCTAAATCTAAACCTAAGCTTTCCATACGTAGCGACCGAATAGGCACTAAAAGTATTGTTGGGCGATAAAAACGAATCTTTGATTTTGTTAATGTATTTCACGGCGAATAGAAAGAATTACAAAATTCCTGTGAATTTTTGATTACGAATAATTAAAGTTATTACTTAGTAAATCATTGAATCAACTCACTTTTGGTGATTTACTATCGCCAGTTTAGATTTATTATATGAAGCGTTGCCTCAAATTATCTTGGAGCTGATGGGTGTATAGTTTTATACTATTAGCACAGTCTATTCTATATAATAAAAATGAGTTGGGGTTTCCTTTGTCACGATTTAACTCGCGAGCGGAAGGACCGATTGGCGTGAAATTTTGTATGCAGAGGTTTTTGGGGCCGGAAAATAATCCTATGATGCTTTGAGACCCCTCCCTTCACTGGAAAAGAGGGCTCCCATACAAATGAAACACAAATTTCTACACAACTCGAGAACTAATCAAGTAAAAGAAACCAAATTTAGCATGTGTGAGTTTTTGAAGGCAAAAAAGGTTTTTATGGTAGCTTGAGAACCCTCCCCGTCATAAAAGGGGGGGCTCCCATACAAACAAAACACAATATTCTGCATAACTTATGAACTAATCAAGCAAACGGAACGAAATTTAGCATGTGGTGGTTTTTGAAGACAAAAAATGTTTCTATATTGGTTTGAGACCCCTTCCCACCCTAAAGGGGGGGGGGAGGGCTCCGATACAAATGAAATACACTATTCTGCATGACTCGAGAACTAATCAAGCAAATGGAACCAAATTTAGTATGTGGTGGTTTTTGAA
The DNA here is from genome assembly GCA_034211315.2 of Aedes japonicus. Classification (NCBI taxonomy): domain Eukaryota; kingdom Metazoa; phylum Arthropoda; class Insecta; order Diptera; family Culicidae; genus Aedes; species Aedes japonicus. Next base: position 78,173 of record JASCZW010001041.1, on the reverse strand, counting down.
GACAAAAAATTGTTCTATGTTGATTTGAGACCCCTCCCCTTTCTGAAAGGGGGGAACCTATTCAAATGAAACGCAAATCCTTGCATAACTCGAGAACTAATAAGAGAAATGGAACCAAATTTCGCATGTGGAGGTTTTTGAAGGAGGGAAATGTTTCTATGGTGATTTGAGACTCTTCCGTCATATGAGGAGGAAGGGGGGAGGGCGTGCTCTCAAACAAATGGAACCCAAATTTCTGCATAACTCGAGAGATAATCAAGCAAATGGAACCAAATTTGGAATGGACGAGTTTTTTAAGGCATGAAATGTTTTTATGGTGGTTCAAAGCCCCTCCTCCCTCTAAGAAGGGGGGCTCTCATACAAATGAAACAAATTTCAACCAAACGAGAACTATACCTACTGCTTTGCAAATTTGTATTCAGTGGTTTTTGGGTCCGGAGAAGCATCTTATGATAGTTCGAGAGCCCTTCCGCTTCTAGAAAGGGTGGGATCCCATGCAAATGAAAAACAAATTCCTGCATAACTCAAGAACTAATCAAGCAAATGGAACCAAAACTGGTATGGGTGAGTTTTTGAAGGCAAGAAATGTTTTTGTGGTAATTTAATACCTCTCCTCACTCTTAAAAGGGGGGCTACCATACATACGAAACACAAATTTAAACCAAACATGAGAACTATCCCTACCGCTATGCAAATTTGTATGCAGGGGTTTTTGGGTCCGGGAAAGGATCTTATTATAGTTCGACACCCCTCCCGCCTTTAGAAAGGGGGGCTCCCATGCAAATGAAAAACTATTTTCTGCATAACTCAAGAACTAATCAAACAAATGGAACCAAATATGGCATGTGGAGGTTTTGTAGGCAAGAAATGTTTCTACGGTGGTTTGAGACCCCAAGCAAAATAAACCAAATTTAGCATGTGTGAGGTTTTAAGGCAAGAAAGGTTTCTATGATGGTTTCAGATTCCTCTTCGCCCTGAAAGGGGGGGGGGGGCTCCTATACAAATGAAATACAATATTCTGTATAACTCGAGAACTAATCAAGCAAATTGAACCAAATCTGGCATGTGGAGGTTTTTGTAGATGAATACTGTTTCAATGCTAATTTGACACCCCTCCCTTTTCTGAAGGGGGGGGGGGGCTCCCATACAATTGAAACACAAATTTATGCATAACTCGAGAACTAATCAAGAAAATGGAACCAAATTTGGCATATGGAGGTTTTAGAAGCAGAAAAATGTTTTTTTGGTCAATGAGACTCTTCGGCCTTCTGAAGAGGGGGGGGGGGGGTAGGGGCGTCTCTCAAACAAATGAAACACAAATTTCTGCATAACTCGAGAACTAATAAATCAAATGGAATCAAATTAGGCATGTGGGTTTTTTTGAAGGTCAGACATATTTCTATGGTGGTTTGAGTCCCTTTGCCCTCTGAAAGGGGAGGGGGGGCTCTCATACAAATTAAACGCAATTTTCTGCATAACTCGAGAACTATTCAAGTAAATGAAACCACATTTGGCATGTGGGGGCTTATTGGAAACAGGATTTTTAATTATATTAAAATGGATTTCTGTTTGACTGTCTGTCTGACCGATCGGAGTGAAAATATGTATGCAGGTATTTTTGGGGCTGGGGAAGATTCTTATGATTGTTTGAGACCCCTACCCCCTTCCGGCTCGCATACAAATGAAACACAAATTTCTGCATAGCTTGAGAACTAATCAAGCAAATGGAATCAAAAATGGTATGCGGGGTTTTTTGAATGCAAGAAATGTTTCTATGGTGAATTCAAACACAAATTTCAACCAATCCTGAGAATTATCCAGGTAACTAAGCCACAAACTGTGTATTGTCTGGGTAAGAAGAATGTTCTGATAGAAGTTTGAACTCCTTATTACTCAAAAAAAAACTCATTAAAAAAGCGTCAGTTCTTTGTAATGTTCATTCATTTAATTGCAGGCGTAGCAACGCTCGCACCGGGATCAGCTAGTAGGATTCTATTAATATATAAGTTAATTTTATAATAAGATAGGCTAAGTACACTAAGGTTTTTTTTGCATGGTTTTTTTTACACGGGTTGGTTTCGGCGATAACTCCAGAACGGAACAACTTATCGACATAATTCAAATCACATTTTACGTTTTGGGCCAAAAGCAATCATATGGCAGTTTTTCAAAACTTTTACAATTTATGGTGTTAATACTCAAAATTTTAAAAATTGTATTTTGATCATTGCATGGAAAGGTAACGCATACAAAAAAAATCGGAGTAATATAAAATGTATAAGCATGTAAATTTATTAACTCAATTTAGTCTTTTTTTACACGGTTCCATACTTAACGTGGAACGTATCCCCCGTGCAAAAAAAAAAACCTTAGTGTATTTGCAAATTCTCACGTCATGAGAAGTGTAGAGTAAGAAATGCTATATTAGGTTTAGCAAGAGCTCTAATTACAACATATGAATTAGCTGTAAGGTAGCATAATTTAAGTTAGCACTTGTTTGGCCGAAAGCATCATAGTTTTAGGCTTATTCTTCACAAATGCATCTTAAATTTTGTAGATAAGTAGTAACTTTAATTTGGTTTAGTTATATAGAATTTAGGCTAATTTAGATAAATTAACATTCGTATAGAAATTAGCTGTTGCACTTTCGATGGCTGATTTGTTTACATCCTGATTCAATCGTTAGCGTTTGCTGCAGTGGAGACGATGGGGCTCGTCGGATCCATGTACGTAGCGGGAACGATAAAAAATGTTGACAATGGCACAATAGTTTATATTTAAGAAATAAATAACATACTTCAATAAATACATTCGTTGTCTTCTAATCCGCGAGGCAAATTTGTTAGGTTTACGGAAGTCTGCTCACTGTATTGTTGCCCTGATGGGAATTAACACAGATGAATTGTGATAAGATTGTCAGTGTGGTATGTTTCAGCCTATTTTATTAAACATTTGGCCAAACAAAATGAGTGGTTTCTTCTAGGGTAAATTACGTACCTAAAATCTAAGGGTATTATTATACACGATTATGAAGCATAAATCTGATCACATCACTTATCAAGGTGAATTCTGATCCATCGAGCCCTAGAGTAGTCGAGTCGAGTATTAGTACACGACACTGAAGAAGTCTGCACATTGTAGACGAAATACGCGTATCTATCAAGATAAGCAATGAAGGTAGTTGGAATTAAATGGGAATTACTAATCTTTCTTCTCATTTTCTAGTTCATAAAAAAAACTCGTTCCTGTGACCTTTGTGGGGATGCAGAGGTGGAAAAATCCTTAAACAGCATAGGTCACACAGGTCTTCCCTATTTCCACCTGATTGCAAGGACTCCCAACCACATTCAGTTGATTCATTGTGCAATTTCACTGATTCTGTTCAATCACGGAGTAGCAACCATTAATACGTACAGTCAGTCATGCTAAGCTTAGCAAAATAAGTTCCTGTATAAGTTGAAACATGGTTGTCAATCAGTATTCTATAACTCTTCAAAATCATAGATCTCAACTAATTACAGGGTGTCTCACAATAGGTGTCACTAAAAAAATGACGGCAAAACAAATCAACCAAATCAAAGCATTTATTTTTCATTTGAAAGATACATGTTTGGTCCCAAATATCACATCGTATGGCCTCAAACAAAGTAGTCAAGTAGGTTGAGTCAAGTCGTCGAAGTTGCAGGCCACTCTTCGTTGGTGATGAAATCGTGCAAATTTTCCACGCACCACGCCTGTGTCTTCTTTGCCTTGTGAGCTGGAGCAGATTCCTGTTGTAAACATACATTCGATAAATTCTGATAGCGTTCTACAGGTAGTTTATCTCTTGGAATATTGGCAAGACTTTTGCCATACATACGGTCATTTTGTTGATTATGACTGTCCTGAAGAAGGAAGAGCTTTTCATCCGAATATAAAATCTCGCAGTCACCGTGCTGAACCAAAAGATTTCTGCTTCTTTGGACCCTGACTTGCTTTTGATGGTCCGTCAACCCGTGAACACGTTGTTTATTGTGCAGTTTGAATTTCAGATGTCTGAGGAGCTTGTTCATTGAAGCAGGGCACATTTGAAATTGTTTGCTCAATTTACGGCCAGATACGGCCGGAGTACGTCTTATGCGCTCCATTTCAAGTTTCCCTGAACCGTTTCAAGGTACGAAAAACAACACTCCAAACTGTTTAAGGGTATTGAATATCGGACTCGGTCTAAGCTTTTGCAAATGTAATTTTAAAACTTGCCCCCGTATGGCTTCCATGGTAGCTGATAAATATAAACAAACGGAATTGCTTACTTATCTTCAGCGATAAGCTGTCAAAAGAATACATTCAAAACGGGTATAATCAATTTCGCTGTTAAAATTACAAAACTGAAATAAGCCAAGACTGATAAAAGGGGACACCTATTGTGAGACACACTGTATATACCCTACGATTAATTGATTGACGGGAAAAAATTGTTATTTATTTATTTATTTATTTATTGTCGTCAATCATAAGTAGACCGTTTGTTACATTTTTCTTAATTCTAGTTATAATCGAAGATATAAAATACACAACTTTAGACTAAGCAGCGCCTCCTAGTATCTCACTTGTTGCCATACAGTTGAGTTAACATAAATATGACTTGCTAAGTCATAATCAAGTTACTACAACTAACTTTGATCGTAGTGTGCTACTTGGGCTGGTTCACAATATTCATATGGCGTGTTCTTCTTTAGCGTATAGCATTGAAGTATTGCTTCAAATTGGATTTTGTAATTGTAAAGTCAATTGAATCGCTATGTAAATTGTAGGTAGCCATCATCTGATTCAGAGGTCCAAATTTAGCGTAGTTTGTGCGATAGTGATTTGTGATAAAAATATTTCGATTGCGCAGTTGCCGGGAGGTATGTAAAAATTTAATTTTGATAATAGCTCTGCTGAATCAATGCGATGCAAAACAATACCGTTAACAAACGAAACCCTTGCAAACTATCGACGTTTTTTTAGCGTTTTCATGCTGATAAGTCTACAGCGAGCTTCATAGTTTGGTAGAAGAGATCTTTCCGAACCTAATTTACGCAGTGCAAATAATAAAAACTGTTTTTGTACAAACTCTATTCGCTCTTCATGGATAACTGAAAAGGGTGACCAGACTACACTACAATATTCCAGTATTGACCTCACATAAGCAATGTATAATGTTTTAATTGTGTAAGGGTCGTTGAAACTATGACTAAAGCGTTTTATAAATGCCAGCATGTTATTAGCTCTGTTAATTATTGTATTGTAGTGGTCAATGAATGTTAGTTTAGAATCCAGCATAACTCTAAATCACGAATTCTTATGCACTTTCCTACAGACTGATTTCCTAGAGTGATCATAATGTCAGGTATGTCTTGTTTTCTGCTAAATGCTATCGCATTACATTTTTGAACATTTAATTTTAAAAGGTTTTGTTACACCAAGTATAGAAAATATGTATTTCTTCTTGAAATATCTTGTAATCTTCTTTGCTTCTTATTTCTAGGAAGAGCTTTATATCGTCGGCATATATTAAGACTTTTACAGTTTTAAGAATGAATGAAATATCGTATACGAAAAGAATAAACAAAAGAGGGCCTAGATGGGATCCTTGGGGGACACCTGAGGAAACTTTAATAGGATTTTATTTATTTCCTTTAAATCTTACTATTTTTTGTCGATTAGTTAGGTAACATTTGAGCCAGTTGAGAAGACCTGAGTCAATACCCAGTTTTTGTAATTTGAATAGTAGCAAGGGAATGTCAATCCGATCAAATGCCTTACTGAAATCTGCATAGAGAGCTTCTACGTGGTTTCCGTTAGCCATTGCAACTAACGTGTAGTTAACGAATTCTAGTAAGTTTGTATTAGTTGAAAGTCCTCTGTAGAACCCATGTTGATTGTTAGTAATCCTGTTTTTGATTTGATAGAACAGCTTTTCCTTAACTATTGCTTCAAAAAGCTTAGGAATGCATGCAATAATGGCAATTCCACGGTAATTGCGTATGTCAGATTTTTTGCCGTTTTTAAATATTGGGACTAGATAGGAGCTCTTCCATGATTTTGGAAAAACGGAGTTAATTAACGGAGTTTAACTAACACCATGTATAATATCAATATAACCAGTATATAACGATACAGTTTTTCATCTCGTCGTAGAGGTAAAGGTACAGTGTTCACACAAACGATTGAATGTTTTGTTTGATAATATTCATTCAGTGTTCATCTTTTATCAACGATGTGAGAGTTTCGAGCCGCTATATTCGAAATTTAGAAAAACGTGCGAGATTGTGATTTTGTGTATCGAACCATTAGAGGGCGCCGAAAGACTTCCTCGTTGGATGGCAGGAAAAAAATCAACGTTCAGCTAGGACTAAATGATGGATTAGGAGCGAAAACGCTCTGTACGTAAAATGGCCGCTGATCTTAATGTCCATCGACCATGAAGAATGTACTTCAACAGTACCTGGGTTGCTAAGCTTTCAAGAAACGTAAGGTTCACGGAGTTTCGGAATCTTTAAAGAAAGAAAAGAAGGCTTGAAAATGCGTTTCTCCTACTATCGCGGCACGCCGAACTAGAGTTTGTCTTTACCGATGAAAAGTTATTTGTCCTGCAGCAGTCTTTTAATATTCAACATGACAGGTTGTGGGACTGCTGGTCTACGGACTCACTAAATAGTGACAGAAACACGCCCGGTCCCAAATCACCGCTTCCGTAATGGTTTGGAGGAAGGGGGCGGTGTGAGTTGATTATCCAACAAGGCAAGGTATCACTTGTTTTCATCGAGAAAGGTGTTAAGATCAGCGCTTTATTTATAAAAGGAAAGTTTTAGGGAATGTCTTAAAGCCAAGCTTAGGAAGAATGTACAGTAAAGATGATTACGTGTTTCAGTAGGGCTCCGCCTTCTCATACAGCAAATTTGGTCCAAACCTGGGGTCGGGGAAATTCGAACTACTTTTTGGCCATGGATGAATGGCCTCCCAGTTCACCGGATCTATACCCCTTGCATTATTTTGCATGCTGTCAAAAATAATCAAGCACAAGGTGACAAGTCTGGTCCAGTTCAATGTCGTAATCCTTTGAATTTTTGACAAAATGCCGGTGGAAGTCATGTGTGCACTTGAAAAGGGGCTGAAAAGCGTTTGAAGCTGGTCAAAAAGGTTAAAGGCGGTGTTGTCCCGAAACATAAGGTCTGTATCCGCAATAATCCGGACACCTCAAAACATGAATAAAACATAAATTTCGCATTGTATTTCTGTAGTAGTTGTTTATTTCAGATTCATGGGATGTGTTTTAGCAATTCGTGAAGACAAAACATAGTTATTCGGTATTTGCATAAAATTTTCGAACTTTGCGCTTAACTCCGTCCATTAGGGTCTGTAAAGACTCTTCAGAAATCGTAGAAGCCGTCTTTGTCCAAATTTGCTGGAAGTGTTTGATGTCTTTGATTCCTTGCTTCTTTCCAAAAAGCTTCCACTTCATCAGAGCCCAATATATCTCGATTGGTGGTAGCTCTGGGCAATTTGGCGGGTTTGAGGTTTTTGGTACAATGTTCACTTGATTTGCTTGGTACCACCAGCATAGTGGCATAATGCCAAATCGGGCCAGAACAAAGGTTTTTCTTTGTGACTTTTGATGAAAGGTAGCAATCGCTTCTGCAGACACTCGTTCTGATGGATCTCCTTGTTGATTGTGCCTGTAGTGGCGAACGATTTACTCTTTTTGCCACACGTGCAAATTGCTTGCCACACAAGGTATTTTTTGTGAAATTTCGATGCCTGCTGTAGCATTTCTGACCATAGCAGAATAAAAAGCCAGCCCTGAAAGCTGCTTAAAATCCTCCAGGACATAAGTTTCATCGTCCATAACACGGCATGAAAACTTCGTCAAATATTCGCAGTACAAACGTCGAGCCCGTGATTTTGCTGCCAAGTTCTGTTTGTCGTTGCGATTTGGAACTGTTTTTACTTTATACGACTGAAGTCCCAAACGTTGTTTTGACTTTTGGACAAAACCAGGCGACATCCCTATTTTACGAGCCACCGTTCGAATGGAGAGATTTGGGGTTTTCGTTAATATCCTTTTCACACTTTCGGTCCATGACAGGATCAGCGCGCGTCCAATGTTTTTGACACTTCTCGGCTTCCTCTCCACCGTCAAACGTTCTGAAAATGTTTTGAGCACATCGTGAACTGTGGATTTAGGCAAATATAATGTTTTTGCAAGAACCCATATTGACAAGTCAGGATTCGCCGTACGCCCGTATAAACTTCGCTCGCGCACTTGTTTTTCTTTCGTCGCCATCTTGAATACTAAACATGAAATGTAAACATCAATCATAGTTTTTTTCATTATAGACTCTCAGCTATACCACCGTGAAATTTTCCTCTGAATATTCTTACGTGCAATATTTCAAAAGTTACAATGATTTGAAGGTGTCCGGATTAATGTGGATACAGATTTTATGCTGTAATTGATCCATGTGGAATTACCTCTCAAAACAAAAAACCAATAAAATCCGAATTACATTTGTGAAATAATCGAAGTTTAAATTTTTATGAAAACATATTCGACAAGGTGTATACAGCATACACTCAGCGAAATAAACTTTCGATATTAAGATTATTTGCCCCCAGAAACTCGTATGAATTTCATTAATTTGCTTTACGAAAAAAATGAAAATAAGGAGCAACCTGAATTCGAACCATGAACGTTGAGGTTATGGGTTCAGGGACTTGACCACTGGTTTATATCAACACATGGAAACACAAAGAAAAACCCGCATTAATCCACCGATGGTGAGATTGAACCCTTCTTACATTTCACCAGAATTACAAACTCAAATGTGGGCAATATTGTACTGGATACGTATTTTCATCAGAAATTCCAAGAAGATTCAGAAATATTCAATATGCCATACATTCAGTTGATAAAATGAACTTTTTGTCAATCCTGAACGTATTGTTCAGGATTGAACAAAAATTAAAATATTTCCATTAATAGTCTTTAATGACCTGTGTATGTTAGTTATATAAAAGGGGAAATAACATAAATATTAGAAATTTCATATAATCAGTCCATAGCATGAATTATTAGACAATTAGAAAATCAATAGCGTTCTATGGGAATGTTGTAGCTTCCATTTGCCGTCAACAGAACTCAAATCGGTTCACAGATGGCTGAGAAACCGATGTGACATTATTTGTAACGCACACACACACACACACACACACACACATACACACACATACACACACACACATACATACACAGACATGTGCTCAGTTCGTCGAGCTGAGTCGAGATGGTATATGACACTCGGCCCTGTGGATCCTCGGATAAAAGTCGAGTTTTCAAGCGATCTTAATATCCTTCTATTGATGTAAGAAGGGTAAAAGGGAAGTTAACATAATGAAATTTTGAACACTTATTTGGAAATTTTATAACTTTAATTTGGCGTTAACAAAGCTTCAATCCTGAGCTTCAATTTTGATTATCGATATGGATTCAAGATGCTTAATAAGTACATATTCGTTGAAAATAGTAAATGGAGACTTTGTGTAATTTTCGAATATACTCGTTGCAGTTGAAAACCAGCCACTCGAGCCAATCGATGCTGCTCTAATTCTATACAGTAGCATAGTGTGGCTAGTCCGCTGTATGTGCTATACAACGCTCCAGATACGACACAATAGAATGCAAGCGGCATCGATTGGTGTGATTGGTCTTGTTCGGTTTTGCACTGCAACGAGTATATTGTCATCTCACAATTATGTGCTCTCAGGTATTGTTTTGGTCATATCTCCATGAAGAATTATCCAATCATAATGAAATTTTGACCAGTTATTTGGAAATATCATAGCTTTGATTTGGCACCAACAAAACTAAAATCGGTACACAAATAGCTCAGTATGTAATCGGAGACTAAACTGTTTGATTACTATTATAATAGGCCTTCAAGTACTGTTTCGTTCATATCTTCGTAACGAAATGTCCGAATGAAAAAAATCAATAGCGTTCTATGGGAATGTTGTAGCTTCCATTTGCCGTCAACAGAACTCAAATCGGTTCACAGATGGCTGAGAAACCGATGTGACATTATTTGTAACGCACACACACACATACACACATACACACACACACACACACACACACATACATACACACAGACATGTGCTCAGTTCGTCGAGCTGAGTCGAATGGTATATGACACTCGGCCCTGTGGGCCTCGGATAAAAAGTCGAGTTTTCAAGCGATCTTAATACCCTTCTATTGATGTAAGAAGGGTAAAAAGCGAACAAGAACAACGTCGTGTAAAACAAAATCCATTCATAAGTCAGGCTTATGAAATTTCAAAGCATCGTTCAGAAGTTGAACGTTATGAAATTCTTAAGTTTCTTTATCTGAGTGTAGGGCATGATTTACCACTTAATGGTCGAATTAATATGTGCATTGTTTCTTTCTAGGGTCAATCGGTATGGCTTCCTAATCATGGTGTTGTTTACAACATAATGTTTGCTGAATATCGATGGTTAGAACGGTAACCGACTGGCGTCTATTAAGATGTTGTTATCACAAGCAGAAAAAAAAGATTACACACTGCATGTCGGCCTGAATTCTGCTCGGTAACAAACTGTTGAATGTCGTCCGACACTTTCACACTAGCTATGTGCTCCGGGCACGAAAAGCTCTACACCATAATAGGTAGTACAATACTGCACACAGAAAACCGTACGGATAGCTGCTACTATATGTATGCAGTTGAGTAGGAGTAAAAGTCATTCAACAGTTGGATCACGCTTTGAATATATTTTATGTCCCCCTTTTTTTTCCTTCGCTCGTGAATGCTCGGAAGGTTCTTTTTTTATCCAAATGCAGCTTTGATCCGTAGAACGTAGAACGAACTCATGTCAGCATTGTGGAAATGTGTGAAATTGTGGGTTCTGAGTGGCAATCCGTACACATACCACTATACTGCGGTATCCGTATGGCTCTTCAGCGGGACTTAACAACTTCTTTTACCATATATTAAACATCGTTGTCATCTCTCGGAGCTCAAGGACGAGAAGCGGATTATAATCCTCCTGTCCGATTCTAGCAATGGGGACTCGGAGCGAGCGCCGTTGATGTGTTGGATTCCATTATTACATTGTGCAGAAGAAAAGAAATATCAAAGGACCGGCCAACGGCGGATTGAAGTAGCTGTGGCAGAGGGTGGGAAATGGAAGTCATGTTCTGCATAAGAATTACGAATGAAAAGGAACACAGAGAGGAAATTCATCATTGTCGCGCACTTTGTGGCTCGGTGCAACTTGTTGCACTCCACTTCCGGCGTGTCGGAAATGGATTGCAGGAAACTTTGAGTAGTAAGCTAACCGCTAGCGTTATATGAATTTTGATTAAATAATGGAACTGTGTGGCTGAGAACGACATTTTGTGAAGATATTTTCATGATTTCAGAGGACTGCTGAACATTAAACGATTTAAAACATAACAACAAAAAGGTACTTACCAACGACGGTCAGCAGCATATTGTCGAGCAGCAGCGCAATGGCAACGATGACGAGCACCAGGCGTCTCGAACCGCGCCATCGCAGGATGCTGGCCTTCAGCGATCCCCATGATCCTGATGGTGGCGTCTGCTGAGGTGGCGGCGGTTTCGGCGGCAAAGTTGTCGACGACGTGGTACTGTTGTAGTTGTTGTTCGCCGCAGCGGTAGGTCCTTGGCCGTTTCCCCCCGGGTCCGTTGTTTGCATTGCAACTCACTGAGAGCCTGCGTTGACTGCGTGGGTGTTTTGTTTTTAGGTACCGCGGAGTAGAGAGCAGGCGGCGAAGCATTTTTCAAACCGGAACGGGTGATACCATGGAAAGAGATTGAAATCAAAAGAGGATTATTTCCATTCGTCCTGAGCGAAAGACAGTGTGGGAGTGGGAGTAGGATATTATCTTTGATGGTACCTATTTCGTGTGGCACTATAAAACGTGCCCGGCCGCTTGTGCTAGTACCGGGCTAGAGTTAATAGATAAAGCAGAAAAACGAAAAGTCTGTGCTCCACGAGACAGACGGTATAAGTAAAATGACAACTGATATATCCTGCATCATATTTCATGATTTCCCAAGGTAAAATGTACCCCCATAGGTTTAGGCCGAAGTGCTGACAGGGACTGGGGTGATCTGATAAGTTATGACTGTGAGTGTACCCATATTTCACAGCTGATTGAAGATCGTTAGTGTGCTTTATGACTCAATTGGACATACTGTGTCACTTCCTGGATTCATTTTACGGTATTGTTAAAATTGCAAAAGAATCCTGTCACTGGTCAATCTAAAATTCAATTGTCTTTTGGAATTGGGCTTTGTAAATGCTCAATGTGTCTGTTGACAAAGTTCGCAATTTGCATCATCAATTCGCATCATCAATTCGCATTTGCAGATTTGCATCATCAATTCGCATTTTCAACAGCATTAATCTCAAAACTATTATCAATTCGGAGCGGATATGTTATCCACTTGTATGCTGCAACAATTTATTTATTTCAAAGTCCGGCGGAAATCTTTGTAGTTTCTTAAGTTAGTCTCTTCGAAAATTCGAAGTGACATTAGGGGTCGACTCGGTCGGTCATTTGTGAAATCTTTCCGCAAGCGGCCTTATTGTTTTCAATTGAATGACAGGATTTTTTCTGATGAAAATGAAAAGGAAGATGTTTACTACCTAAGTCAAAAAGTTCCCGAAATTTATTCAGAAAAAATGAAAACACAAGATTATACACAAAATTGATGCTGCCCCGCCCCTTCAAAGTACTTTTGAAACATTTTTTAATATTTGGTTTGCGGTATGGTCATCAGAGCCATCTTCGATTTTCCATGATCTCGTTCGCTAAAACGCGTTCTGCGAAGCGGTTTCTTGAGTCGGCCGAATAGGAAAAAGTCACAAAGAGCCAAATCAGGTGAATTCGGTGGTTGCAGAATGGTATTCGTTTTAATTCAGCCAAATGATAACGATGGCATATTTTGTGACGGTGCGCACGCACACACATGCAAACAAATTGCTTTACGCAACGCCCAGATAATCCTTCTTGTTGACGGTCTGGCCTTGTACAAGGAATTCCTGATAAGCAATATCCTTCCCAAGAAACAATCCTACTGCTGTTTAGCCTTTCTTTACATTTATGAGGATTTTATTATTGCAATAGACATGCTTATTTGTTTAAAAGCAGCTTTCAATGATGCACAAGATGTGTCGTTCATTATTTTACTTTAGGCTGTTTTTATAACCTTTTCTAGCAGGAAAGTGAAGTTTAAAACAGTCTAGCTTTGAAAAATAATAGAAGAGGAACTCTATCATAAAGCCGTTCAGTAATTCAATAAAAAGGCTCCTTGATATTTGTTTAACAGAGCCATGATAAAATATTTCTTAGGCACGCTTTATCCTTATAAAAACCATTATTAAGCCATTTGAATTATGACGAGAGCATAAAGCATATACTGTAGCATTTCGCACTACATAAAGTTTATGTTTAGATGCTCTACCAATGTTGTCGTCAAACAACTGAAGAAAGATGGATTCGCATAGCAACAAGCTAAGAAAATTTAAAAAAAAGTACGTTTAAGCGAAATATTAAGCAAAACTTATTGAGCATTGTGAATAGTAATTTGTATAAACTTTCTTTGTCCTTTTAATGCAGCTTGAACTGTCAAAATTTTTCTGACAACAGCTTGGTTACCATATAAGCTGTTTGACAGCTAAACGGTCTTGCATGAAGCAAATTAGAGTTCGCCCTCAAAATGATTTTCATAAACGCCATTTCAAAACATAATTTATCTATTGATGCTTTCATGAAAACAAAACAGCCGCTGCCATTTTCATTTCAATCTTTATGCAGGTTTGTAATTTTCATCTAACATGATATATTTTCTTTGGCAAGGCTTATTGTTGTACGGCATTCAATGTGTGACAAAAAAGAGTGATTGAGCCAAAAAATGGGATGCAACGAAGAATTAAAATTTTGCCTAAATCATGATTGATTACCAATTTATTACTGTCATTTTGAAGATTTTAAGTACATAATCTAGAAAACCATTAGTTTCTTAGCTGCTGAAGAAGTTCGCATAAATTTTGACTTTGTGTATTTTGCATTTAATCGCGTGAACCGGAGAACATGTCTTCATCAGCTTCCTCTCACAACTAGGCTTGTTGCCAGAATGTGATGTTGAACATTGAGTTAAATTTATTACATGTTTAGATAATATGAAATCACTATTTATTTCATGTGGCTTCCAGTCACAAGAGGTTGATCTATGCTTATGATTGTATTGTCCATCATCTGGCACTATCATATGCAATACAAAAATATGTTTCGGAGCTGTGCAATAGTACCAAACGATAAATAATGCTTCGCTTTTGAGCGGCAGCTATGGCATCACTGTTGCTTTTAAGAGAGCCCATGTTTCCTCTCTTATTTCTTAACCATGGATTTAGCGCACCGGTATTGTAACGTGAAGCCTGCTGCCTATTGCATTTGTTTGTTATTGAACGAAGTATCACGTTTGTCGTCACAGTCAATTTGGCTAACATTTGCGTGAGAGTTAATGAAATAAGAAATACACATTGCCAATCTATAAATCAATGATAAACTAAAAGTTCGGTCGTGTACGTCTGTCTCATAACCTGCTAGTAGACGAGTTTGTGATCGTAGCAATCAGTATGTTTTGGTTGATTGTTTTCGTGGGTGGATGGGTAAAATGAAGGAGCGGGTTGAGGAAATTGACGTTTGCAGCAAATCGTGAACTGGTCTATTTCATTTCGCCTTCGCACACGTACACGGACTCGCACTCATACAATATTCTTAGTTTATGTACAGATTACGGAGCTGAAGAAAACATTTTTTTAATCAAAAAGCAATCCGAATGTTTTAACAAGTCCCTGCAATTGGGAAATTTATTCCATGATTAGTAAATTTTCTGAGTCTAATGCTCGTTGCTGAAGGTGTGTACCGATAGACCAGAAGTAAGCAGAGGGATTAATGTCTAAATATTGGCAGTTCTAACTATAGATTACATACAGCTTAATCAATTGTCTCAGGTGCATAATAAACTGCTTGAAAACCGTCCCATACTCTATTTTTTTTTCTTTTTTTTTTTTTTCAGAAAATACAATGTATTTTGGAAACGCACCTAGTTTTTCAGCTCTTTTCAAGAAATTTATACAATGAATTTAATTTGGCACTTAAAATTTGGGCACTGTAGGTTGAAACTAGTTATAAATTATTATAAATCAAACTGAGATAAATGATTCACTTTGACATTACTGACGTTTTATTTGACATGGGTATTTTTTTCCAATCAGAGTTATTTTTGCCGGAATGAATTTGTTGAGAGTGAATGAAATGTATGAATACGATTGTAATGTGAAAAAAACTGTTTTGAGTGGTTTTGGCAAGCTTCTAGTGGAAGTACTACGAAAGAGGCTTTTATTGATGTTAAATTGCTTTTATTGTAGTCTACCTATAGTTTTCAAACTGCTTTTAATTCGGTCATAATAAAGTCTTTTTATTTTAATGCAATCTAGAACTGCCTCTAAAATATACCCTTCAGAACCTCTGCCAAGTAGGCACATTTTAGTCTTCATGAGGTTTTGGGGGAATCAATCAAGACAAATATGCCTTGACCAGGGTTTTATGGTTGCCGTTTTATAAAACTCTTGAAGGAATTCAGAAAACTTAAAATGTTACAAATATAATCCATGAAAACTGTGAGAAACGCTTGGTAAAGGGTGTATTCGATAAAAATGGCACACACATATATACTCATCAAAATTAAACTGATTATCGAATTTTCTTGAAATTTTCAGGGAATGAAGAACTACTAATGAGTTTTGATTTACAACATTTATTTTATTCAATTTCGTCTCCCACCCCGAATGCCCGCACCTTCCTTTTCACTCCACCCATCAAATTTTGTACTAGCGATTTTCCCAGTGTTTTTGTTGTTTTTACCCAAATTTTCTTCAATTCTAGCTCTGTTTTTATAGTTTTGGGATGTTTGCGAAGTTCCGTTTTCATAATTGCCCAGAATTTTTCAATTGGACGAAGTTCCGGTGAATTTGGTGGGTTCATATCCTTTGGCACCACTCCAATACGTTTCGAGCGTAGTGGCAGGATGCTAGATCAGGCCAAAACAGAGTTGATCCTTTGTGCTTCTTAATGAATGGCAGAAGACGCTTCTTAAGGCACTCTTCCGTGTAAATCGCACCGTTTATTGTTCCGGAAGTGATGAAAGGAGCACTTATTTCACCACATCCGCAAATCGCCTGCCAGATTAGAAACTTCTTTGCAAATTTCGATAGTTTCTTCTTTCGAACATCCTCCGGAACATCGAACTTCGACTTGGCAACGAAATATTCTTGCCCAGGAAGTTGACGGAAGTCGGCCTTGACGTATGTTTCGTCATCCATCACGATGCAACCGGATTTGGTGAGCAGCTTCGTGTAAAGTTTCCGGGCGCGGGTTTTCGCAGTGATGTTTTGTGTTTCATTCCGGTTTGGGGCTTTTTGCACTTTGTAAACATGTAACCCAGGGCGCTTCATGGTTTTCTGCACAAAATCGACTGACACCTTAGACTTTTTAGCGACATCTCGAATTGACATGTGTTGGACGGTTCTTGAATTGTTGTACGACTTTCCTGGCCATTTTTACCGTCCATTGGACCACTTTTACGACCACTCCCTTCCTTCCTTTGGACACTCAGACGCTCCTTGAAGGTTCTTATTACACGAGACACAGTTGTATTTGCAATTCCAAGCCTTTTAGCAATCCACCGGTGGGACGCCCCTGGATTTTGATTGTGAGTGCACAAAATTTCCTCACGGACAATTTCTTGTTTCGACGACATGACTGGAATTACTGAATGTATAACTATGAAACTTGGCAGATGTAAATAATACACTATGGATAAGATCTACTCAAATTTCTAGGTTTTTTACTCATACGATTCAAAAGTTACAGAAGATTTTCTGTGTGCCATTTTTATCGAATACACCCTTTATATGTGCAGAAATTTCGATTAAAAGTTCAATCTGTTTTTCGGAGTACATTGATGTATTTTTCAAACAAATCCAGTTTCAATCAGGTTTAGTTTTCCTATTTTTTGGCTCAGTATACATTACCCTGCATTTCGTGATTGTCTACGTCCATTATTCTTAAAATTAAGAGAAGCGGTTTCAAGCGAAACCACGTTTTCTACTTTCGCTAGTAAAACAAAGCTAGACAAAATAGTCAAAAGGTCGAAAGTAACATTTGCAAACAATGACTTCTAGCGTATTTTTTCTGGGATCTGCTAGTTCCCATAAACAAAATAGCACCAGAAACAGATACATGGAGGTATTACCTTTCCGTCGGTAGTAGATATAGATGTTAGTAACCTGACATTTCCAGGAAATTTATGTTTTAAGTCATTGTTTACATTTTTTACCTTCGACCTTTTGACGATTTTGGCTAGAAAGCATACACCATCAACAATCGATAGGAAACAAGCAATTAAAAAATTGGCTCACTGCTTTTGACCCCGTTTAGTCCCAAGTACACCATAAAGTACCCCATTCAAGCAGGACCTGGATAGTCAAGAAGAACATGGATATAGTTTTTAGCTCAGGAAGTACCATACAGAGGAAGTACTGCATACCATTAGAAGTACTGCAGTCTGCAGTACATCGATCCGAAGCATAATGATTCGCCCCGAATAACGTAGCTCACCGGAACCCACCCTCAAATATACGGTCAAAATAACCCAGCGAAACAAAAGAAAATCAAAGATTCCAGCACCCGAAAGCGCAAGAATGAATTTCAAGGTCCAGGCTAAAGTGTGATTCGATCAAAATTTGGTCGACTTAATCTTGACGCATATCCTTTCATCGTGCATTAAAAAGATTTTCACACACCTCATTTTGAAGATGTGTGCGTGTAGCTTCATGTTTCTATTTTGATTTTGAGATTAGCACTTCAGTTATCAAAATGTCGTCGAAGGAAGGGAAGCAACGCATCAGAATTTTGCACATGCATGGCGAAAATTCAAACTAATCTCACGCCAAGTTGGCGAAATTGTTGAATGTGGCTAAATCAACCGTTACCTTCGTATTAAAAGTGTTCGGTGAACGTTTGTCGACAGCTAGGAAAGCTGGATCGTGGAGAAATCAAAAGACCGGAGGCCACAGCGGCGTCAAAAAGAGTTGTCCACTGTTTCGAGTGGAACCCCAATCTCTCCGCCCGAGATGTCGCAACGAAGCTGGGAGTGGCGCCTTCAACCGTCGATAGAGCTAATAACGAGCTGAAATGTCGACTTATAAGAAAGTGGTGACTCCAAATCGTGACGATAAACAAAACACGACGGCCAAAGCACGATCGCGAAATTTGTACACGACGATGCTGACGAAGTTTGATTGCGTGGTACAGGACGATGAAACTTACGTCAAGGCAGACTTTAAACAGCTTCCTGGACAGGAATTTTATACGGCAACCGGACGGGGAAAAGTGGCAAATATTTTCAAGTACAATAAACTGCCAAAGTTGTTGAATAAATATCTGGTGTGGCAGGCCATATGTGGCTGTGGCTTGAAGAGCAACGTTTATATTGCGACCGGAACCGTCAACCAGGAAATTTATCTGAGCGAGTGCCTACAAAAACGTCTACTGCCTTTCCTGAAGCGACACAATTGTTCCGTTCTATTTTGGTCGGATTTGACATCTTGCCATTATGGAAAAAAGGCCATGGAGTGGTATGCTGCCAACAACGTTCACGTGGTGCCCAAGGACAAGAACCCCCTCAACACGCCAGAGCTCCACCCAATTGAACAATTTTGGACCATCGTCAAGCGAAATCTTAAGAAGGCTCAAAAAGCTGTTGTGAACGAGAAACTGTTCAAGACAAACTGGCGTTCTGCGGCGAATAAAATGAACAAGGAGACTATATAGAATCTTATGGCGTGTGTTAAACAAAAGACCCGGCAATTCGCATTCGGTAGAAAGGAAGCTTTGCTGAATATTTCTCCTGTATTCTGTATTAACTGAACTTGAAAAAGAAAATAAATTTGACTAATTAATAAAAACTTTGATCGACTCACACACATTACTGTTCGAGCAAATTTTGATCGGAACTCCCCTCCGTAGTCCTACGTTTTAATATCTCGTTTGGCAAGCCATCTGTATGTGCAGTAAATCAGCCAACCATTCATCTCAACCATCTACTTCCATCTACATCAAAGAGTGCCTTCAAAAACGCCTATTGCCACTTCAAAAGCAGCAGCATTCTGAAAATAACCTGTTTTGCCCGATTTGGCATCCTGTCTACTCAACAGTGGCAAAAACATCCTACATGGAAAATAATGTCATTGTGGTACCTCGTATCATAATCATCCAAACTGCCCATAGCTCCGACCGATCGAGAAATTTTGGGCAATAATGGAGGCTAATTGTCGGAAAATGGGAAGAGGGGCAAAATCGGTTGACGGTGGACAAAAGCTTACAAAACCAGAGGAGAGAAGCTTGTCATAACCTTGATGGCAGGAGTTAAGTCAAAAGTCGGAAAGCTTTTGTGTGATGGTGAAATTTAAATCTATTGTGGCAAAAGTTTGAAGGAACATACTTAAGGAAAATAAATGTATAGAAAACGATTTGTTTGGATTTCTGTTCTGTTCACCTAAAAAAACGGTTCATGAACACTAGGCCATCCCTTATTTTCAAAAAAGTTGCCAAGTCAAGAATTCCACCTCTTGAAATGTTCGTCTTGACTAGAAAACAAACATACTTAAATTTGAAAACCGTACGTAGACGTTAAGCGCCCTCAACGGACCTGAAGAAATGGTAGGTACCGGTGACTACTCACGCGGTGGCAAAGCACGCTACCAGTAGTAAATGGTCTTGCAGGTCGACTAAGATCAGTGTCGTCAGATTAATAACATTTTATGTTCGTTTTTTTTTTATTATCAATGTTGTTTGGGATACTTTATCATCAGTATACCAGTTTTTAGATACAACACAATCACGTCATCATAGACGTGGCTGGATAGCTCAGTGGTTATCCGTTCTGCTTACTGAGTAGATGGTCGGAAGTTCAGTCCCAGGCACGTCCCTTTCCTTGTCATTTGTCACTTGCCTCTTTCTATCATCACTAGATCTAAAATAAAAAGCAGTCTACTGCGCTTTCATTGATCCGCATCACTTACCACAGTGAATCCATGATGTATAAATAAATAAACTTCCTCACTAACACAAAAACTATCCTATCCTTCCCTTGACAATTGTGGAGACGCAGAGGTAAACACGGTCTCTAACCAACGATTGTCAAACTAATCATCCTTCCCCTGCTCCCCAAAGACCGCGAGGACGTGGCCGGCGCCGGTACTGATCTATAAATATAATTAGTGAACCTGTACATTGAAGTAACTAAGTTTGCCAAAAAAGTTGAAGTTGAAGTTGAATAAAATCACTTAATTGGCTTCCTTACACTTACTCCTTACTCCTTACACTTATCGTCTATGATGACGGCAACTTTTTTGAAAATAAGGGATGGCCTATTGAACACTCAAATAAGCTAAAACGAATACAACTTGAATAGACCAACTACCTTTGTGGATTTGAAATTTGATATGACAGCAATCTCTTGGTCAAAGTAACCGTGGAGTGTCAAAGTCATCACTTGGTTCTGTTCATTTGTCGATGGATATTCATTCAATATCGTCTGTGCTGTTGTCAATATCACTATTTAATTTATATAAGACTTGAGCTAACGTGTATACTAACAAATTATCGTAGCAAATAAAAAAAACAAATTACAATTTTGATATCATCTTGGGATTTATTACTCACATTAATATTTAATGACGTTTAAAATGATGCGTAGAATTGAAAATGACATTTTTTTTACTTGTATCATTGAAAATGCTTTAACAAACATCTTTATAAATATTTTTCATGACAGTGGGATTCAAACTCGTAGCTATGGCGTGAGATATATGGGTGCTTACCACTATGCCGGAACACCACCTTTAAACAATTACAATTTATCTACGCAGGTTCGAAGTGTTTTTTTATTACGTATGATAGTTAATGATAAAAATAAACACTGATTCAAATCAGTTCAGAACGATCTGTTAGAAAGCAGCTCTTATTTTCAGTTGAGAACCGCCTCAGGGCCAATTTTTGTTTGTTTGTACAAACACAACTTCATTGTTCCTCCATGGTTTTAGTACACAATTCAAAAATGTTTTATGCAATCAATCTATATCATGTTTGAAGACATTGACTTCTACATGGTTCACTTAATAAAATATTGAGTAGTTTTTTCATTATTTGAAGTATTGCTATAATTATTTCTGCTACGCAGATTCAAAAGGTAGCAAAGAACATAATGTTGAAAACTAAAAACCGGCTTTTTCATATAAGCCTCCATTCGAAAATGTATTTATTCCAAATTTCGTAAGCAGGCTAAGCCCGACATAGCTCATTGTTAACATGTTGAGTGTTTAAATGTTGAACATTCCCTTTCAAACTACCAACCATACACCCATAGTAAAATACAGCTTTACAAAACTTCCATTTACTTGTCACTATGAACGAAGCGCCTAGCGTAGTGTATTTCATCGGATCATCCCTCATCCCGTTGGTATAACTTACTGTACGTAATTGTCAAGAACACAATCGCGAGAGAAAATTATCTTAATTGACGTAAATGAGGAAGTTTGTAAAATCCATTATCACCATGTGCCTTTAGCGTTGCATCTCAATAAACCACCGACTAGTTGATGTTACAACGAGATATGAATGCTTTCCCTCGATTTCTGATCGGTTGACATTCACATCCAAACTACACTGTAAAATGCTTGATTACTTACATTCCCTCTTTAGCATGTATGATTCATTCTCACGACCGAAGTTTTTTTTCAGCATGTGATAATGAACTAATAAAGTCTTAATTTTCCCTTCATGGGAACGCGAATTCCTAATGCTGGCTAACCTTAACATTAACATTTATATGATTTTGTTTACGTTCTCGTCTAGATTGGCAGTCAGTGTGTGGCATCTAAACATTCAGCTCATATATGGCGAGATGCAGCACGCATATGCAAATGGTAGTTAGTAGTAGGCGAACGCAAATTAAATTGAGCGTAACATCTCAAGATCATTGCCGCCGGGCGTGAGTGTATTCGTTGACTCGCTAAGACTGCGTGCATGGAAGCTATGAGAAGAAATGTTGACCGTGATCAAATTGCTAGGTAATTATGATTCATGCGAGGAAAGATTATATTTTCAATGAATAAATAAATGTTGTGGAAAGTGGCCGGACGCCAAATCTTTGTTATTAAATTAATCAAACGCTTCAGTTATACTAAACTTGAAACTATTTCTTGGACAAGAACACCCAGTAATCGTATATCGGTTTGGAAAAATATTGATGAAAGAGAATAAGCCAAAATGGGGAACACTACAACAAAATATTGGAAAATCTGCGTAACCTTATCAAAGCGAATTTCTTTACCGTTTCGTTTGAAACTAGTTTCAACCCAGTTTGACAGCAAATCTATATAGAAAATTTAAACAAGGGCGAACGCGAAATTATTGCGACACATTCAACAGGGCATAACTTTTTTACCATTGGGTAAAAATCAACCAAATTTTGCACACTTTCTTATTGATGTGTATTGTTTACATGCTGTCAAACTCGAAGTCGTGTTTTTCGATTCAACGAAAATGGAGGTGCACCAACGCGAGTCGAGAGAACCAATTCTTTCCAAACACCTGGAATTTCCTGACCTGTCGCACCGGCAGTTGGAGGCCATGGAGCTGGAAGAAAACCGGGACCGGAGAACAAAAAGACGGAGGGAAAGGTGATGCGGATGATTAAAGCTAATTCCAACGTCTCAAGCCGTGATTTGGCTAAAAAGATCGACATGTCGCAGAGCTACGTCCAGAATGCAAAGAAGAGAGCTGGACTACATACATACAAGGTACAGAACTTCCCAAACCGTGATGAGCGGCAACAATCGACGGCTAAAACTCGGGCACGGAAGCTCTACGAGGAGATGCTGACAAAATATGGCTGCTGTGTGATGGACGAAGAAACGTATATAAAAGCCGATTTTAAGTAAATTCCGGGGTTGGAGTTTTTCATCGGCAAGAGCAAGTTCTATGTGGACGACAAATTTAAGAAGAAGAAAATGTCGAAGTTCGCCTCCAAATATCTTGGCAGGCCATCTGCTCTTGCGGACTGAGGAGTGAGCCTTTCGTGACAAAGGGCACGGTAAATGGCGAGATCTACAAATCTAAGTGCCTCGAGAAGCGCCTTTTGCCGTTCTTGCAGCAGCACGGCGAAGCTCCGCTATTTTGGCCAGATTTGGCATCATGCCACTATTCTAAAAGTGTCCTGGAGTGGTATGAGACCAATTCTGTCCATTTTGTTCCAAAGGACATGAATCCGCCAAACTGTCCGGAGCTGCGCCCGGGGGAGCAGTACTGGGCTATGAAGATGCGGGAACTTCAGAAGAGCAAGAAGACAGTCAAAGACGAGAAGGACATGTTGAGAAAATGAAAAAAAAAAAAACTGAGAAACTGGTACCGGATGACACTGTAAAGGCTTTGATGGAGGGCATCAAGCGAAAATGCGTTCAATTTTACACTCAAGGCTCCATCGATTAACTTTTCTTTTGGTTTTTGAAGTAAATATATGTATAAAACTACCCTAAAATTTTGGTTTGATTCTAAACATTATAAGAAAATTGGCATGATATTTTCGGTGTCGCAATAATTTCGTATTCGCCCTTTATTATTTCAAATGCTGTATCGGTGAAAAGGAAAATCATCGAACACTGAAATTTAGCTCTATTAACCATATCAAAATACAACTTGTGAATAATTTTCAGACTTTTATTTCCACCGCCTAAGGCTTCTAGAAAAGTCATAGCCATATTTCTTGAATCGTTTTCCACCCGAAAATCAAATTTGCACACACAAAGTAAGTTCATAACCTTTTGAAACTATTTTTCGATTCAAATGCTAAACATATTTATATACAGGGTGCGTGACGATTTTTTGCAGTAAATTTCTAGCTGTAATTTATCATGCTTGCGGAACATGTTTGAGATGTATTTGGCAGCACTGGATAGTTTATACTGTTAAGTGTAAGATGTAAACCAACCGGATCGAATAAACGTTAAGATTTAGAAACAAGAGAGCAACCGATCAGCCATTATCGTTTTATTGCGCGCCGGTAAAAGCATAAAATAGATAATTTGGTCGGCGAATGTGTCAGAAAGAACTGTCTATTATATAAAACACTCAAGTTAGTGTGTACTTCTGTTTAATATCATGCACATAAGTGGAGCGTCACAAAACACAAATTTCACAAATTTGCTTTATAGATTGTGTAAAGTTCTGGGACATTCCATGAAATGTAGAGAATGTTGTATGCAAAAGCTCAGCTTTGTTAGAACTTTTTCATGCAAGTGGCTGCAATATGTGATATACCGGATACTTATTTCATCAGTAATTGAAGGAAATTCCAGAAATATTTGATGAGTGTGTTGTAATATTATCGCATCAGGCGATCCTTCTCTAATTCTTTAGAGTCTATAGTGTCACATCTAGTGTGCTGAATGGAGCATCTAATGCGCCATACAACGACACTATAGAATGAAGACACTATGTGACACTATAGAATGAAAGGGGCATCGATTGGTGCGAGTGGTCTTGTCCGATTTTGAACTGCAACGAGTATATTCTCATTTCTCCTTGTATGTGCTCTCAGGTTTTGTATTGGTAATATATTAATGGTCATATATTTTACAAGTTATTGAATGAAAATATTGCTTTAATTTGACAACAACAGACCTCGGTACATAAATAGCTCAGTATGTAATCAGAAACTGAACTGTTTCGTTACTATTATAATACGCCGTGAAATACTATTTCGTTCATATCTCTGTAACGAAATGTCCGAATGAGAAATTAAGAGCATTCAAAGGGAATGTTGTAGCTTCCATTTGCCACCAACAGACCGGAAATCGGTACACAAACGGCTGAAAAACCGATGTGACATTATGTGTAACGCACACACGCACACACATACACATACATACACACAGAAATGTGCTCAGTTCGTCGAGCTGAGTCGAATTGTATATGACACTCGAAGAAGAAGGGTTTTAAGATCGCTTGGAAACTTTATGGTAAAGAGACTTGGAAAAACCATAAACTGGCAATCAAACCTACCCGGAAGAAATACAAGTGCCGTTCCAATACGGCTGATTAGAGCAGGCTCAAACAGTGAAAAAGAACTATTCAAAAGAATCTAACAGAATCAATGAGGTCCATGGTGTGTGGACTTCTTAATCTGACTAGTAATGGCTAACATGTCTTGGTTGTAAGTCGTTTGCGCTACGCTCATGAACGTTGCGATCAAATCACGGTGATTGAAGAAAGCTACAAATCTACTAAGTCGGTTGATGCATCCACATAATATCCTCCTAAACCTAAACCTTTAACCAGGATCGTAATTTTTCGATACCATGTGATTTAACGCCACAGCTCAACACGCACCCTGTAGTTTCCATACGGTAAAAATATTGGAAAAAATCTGTTAGAATCGCGTAATAGATAACGCGTATTTCGTCTACAATGTACAGACTTCTTTAGTATCTTGTACTGATACTCAATGGAAAGAAAACCTTTGCCACCTGCCGTATATATACTATTTTCTAAATACAAACACTTGTACCTACAGTTATCATTGTTGGAGTCAAAAACAAAATATCTCGATAACTTTTTCATTTTGTAAACAAAGACGGAAAGTCAGAATCAAACGTGAAATTCTTGAAATCCTTAGTACTTTTATGTAAACTAGGGCCACCAATACACGGAATAACACTTCCCTAACATGATGGTGATGCTACATTCCAGGAGGGTGCTGAAAATTTGGAGAAATCGTTTGAATCTTACTTCACCTCGTTGTTTCAAAATGAAATACGTCTGTTTGAAAAAGAACTCGTGAATTAAGCTTATTCTCTACATTACCTTGCCTTTTTTCTTGTACCCGAGCAAGAGACAACATCATATGAATACCTAATTTTGATCTTGATAACGGGCCTTGGTAATAAAGAGCTCAAATTAAGAGGTAAAATACCTCAACAAAATACCTCAACAAAAGAATTGCAAGCAAACTATTTCTCGAATAACAAAACTTGTTATTTAGGATGCCTGGAAATACCTGAGAGGTACTATCTTACCTTGGCATTCGCATAACATTGTGGGAACAATTTTGTGGTGTTATCCTCAGGTATTTTACCTCTTAATCTGAGCTCTTAAATACCAAGGTCAGCTATCAAGTTATTCGCTTCTGCTCGGGTACCTAGCCTTGTTGTTATAATTATAAATTTTGTGTTTGACTCAGAATGGGTTTGGCAAAAATGTTAGCTTTTGCTACAAGTGTTTGTATTTAGAAAATAATATGTATACAGCAGGTGGCGAAGGTGTTGTTTCAGGCGAGTGTTATGACACTGAAGAAGTCTGCACATTGTAGACGAAATACGTGTATCTGTCAAGATAAACAATAAAGATAGTTGGAAATAAATGGAAATTACAAATCTTTCTTCTCATTGCCTAATTGCAGGTATTCCAATAAAAAACTCACACTCACCAAAATACTGTTAGAATTGTTATTTTTGAATTTTTCATGTTAATAAAACCAACTGCAGAGCCAAGAATTACTAAGTCCAATCAAGTGTTACTAAGTCCACGTAACAATCCGACAATAAGTAAAAGAATGGACAAGTAGAGCCTAAACATGATTATTTTTCTTCTTGTTGGCTTCTAGTTTTCGAAGATATGCATTCCGGATTAACAACATTTGATTGAATGATTTTTGGGTTGAATAGTCTTTTAGTCGATAACAATTAGTTGAAAGTAGAACTCAATATTTTGGTGCAGGATTTTACAATGCTGTAATTTTCGAAATAGCTCAAAGTTATAAGAAGTCTTCATTCTTCACAAGATTGATCATGAGCATGTTTGACCACTCGAGGTTACTACACTGTGATTGCCAGATCAGCTGTAATTATTCAGAGATCCTACAGATGATGCTTTGGACTAGCAAAAATCCTCAATGTGTAAAAACTGGTGATCCGAGATTAAGACTATACCAACGCTGGCCCTACCCGAATGCAGGTTAAATAAAGAAAGCGTATCAACGTGTTGACGTCATAATCACACTCTAGTCGAAGTATCCTCTGCACTTCCACTAGACATCCCTGGGATGCGGGATAAAAGGTTGAGTAAGCAGCAGGGTTCATTTTTGTAAACGATACGCTGAATTCTTATTTATCTTTGTTCTTAGATTTTCTCCGTTTAGTTTTAAGTGCATACATATATATTTAAATATTAGCACCAATTTAAACTAACACTTAGGATGCTGTTGAGGCCACTCAACTCTTTTTTCGTTAGGCAGTGATTGTCCTTAAAACTGTAGAGTAAATTTTGATGCATTTTGTTTTGTAGAACAAAACATATTAACGTTTTAAACGTGTTGGGTAATTTTTACTCAAACGTCATGTGAACTTCAAATGTTTTCTTCTCATGAAGTTGGTCCGCTAAGGTTATAGCATTTGAAAGGCATACATGAAAAACATAAGACTACAATTGATATATGGATATACAAAGGACAATAATTGATGTTTAAACTGCAAGAATGACTGTTTTTTAAAATAAAATTCATGAAAATTTGTTGTCAGCAAATATGCCCTAAAATTATGTTTTCTATAGTTTTTTTAACTATAGACAGTGTTAACACCAAATACAAAAAAATAAAAAGCAAAGACTTGATATCCGAATTTTTATAAGAACCACTCTAACAACAGTTTCATATAATGAAGCATTACTCAATCACAAACAACTTGTTCGAAAACACCAAATGAAGAACGACAACGAAGTGAGCAATTATTTCCAACTAAATGCTTGCTTTATACCGGAGAGCATATTGATTACTACACAATTAAAGAAATCAGCATCGGCCTCTTTCAATTAATAACTGTGGAAATCAAACCAGAACATTACCTTA
The DNA here is from genome assembly GCA_034211315.2 of Aedes japonicus. Classification (NCBI taxonomy): domain Eukaryota; kingdom Metazoa; phylum Arthropoda; class Insecta; order Diptera; family Culicidae; genus Aedes; species Aedes japonicus. Next base: position 50,073 of record JASCZW010001041.1, on the reverse strand, counting down.
GAACCCACAAAACGCCACCCCACAAGCGAAAAATGCTTCGAAAAACAATGGCCCGTCCATCTTCTATACCCTTTGTATTTAGTGAATTTCTTTATCTCGGAAAAGTTCTTTTTATTATATTTCATATTTTTTTATTTCCACGGCCAACGGCCCCAACTCCCTAACTAAATATACTCTCCTTTGACATTTTTGCGAATGACAAGGTATCATTAGTCACCAGATTAGCAACCGGGTAATCTAATATTCCTTTCCTTCTTTCGTCTGATTACAAGTCGGTGGTGCATGCCGTTATTGATCTTAAAAATCTAAGCACTTTGCTAACAAAACAGCTTGCATGACGATTGATTATCGTTCGATTAGATAATTCCAAAGATCTCTCTAATGAATATGAAAAAAGAACTGTATTAGTCAGAATGTTAGCGTACAACAAATTTTGATTACAGATTTAATGTGTGTCACAATAGGTGTCAATCTTGGTTTATTTCAGCTGGGTAATTTTAACAGCGGAATTGATTCTTTTGACAGCTTATCGCTGAAGATAAATAAGTGATTCGGTTTTTTTATATTTATCAGCTACCATGGAAGCCATACGAAAGCAAGTTTAAAAAAAACATTTGCAAAAGCTTAGACCGTGTCAGGTATTCAATAGCCTTAAGCAGTTCTAAATGAATAAACGTTTTGTTTTTCATACCGTTTTATTCAAGGAAACTGGAAATGTTCATATTTAACACAAAGGGGATTCCAGACGAACTGCCAAAACGAAGAAAAAGATAAAATGTGTGAAGGAGCGAATTAGACGTTATCCGGCCGTATCTGACTGTAAATTGAGCAAACAATTTCAAATGTCCTGTTGTTTCCAACAAGAATCAGCTCCAGCTCACAAGGCGAAGAAGACACAAGCGTGGTGCGCGGAAAATTTGCCCAATTTCATCACAAGCGAAGAATGGCCTGCATCTCTACCGGATTTCAACCTACTTGACTACTTTGTTTGGGGTTATTTGCTTCAACATATAGGTCCTACGGAAGGGCTTACTTTAGATCGATTTAAGAAACATTTGGTTGATATTTGGGACCAAATTCCTCAGGAAATCGTGCGTGCCAGCTGCGATGGGTTTACAAAGCGTTTGCGTAAAGTTATCAAGGAAAAGGCAGAGAGATTCGAATTGAATCAATATGGTTCATTTTCATTTCTATAACATGCATCTTTCAAATGAAAAATAAATGCTATGATTTGGTTGATTTGTTTTGCTGTAATCCCATTTTGTGACACCTATTGTGATACACCCTGTAACCACTGCAATTTCAATGACGGATTTTCATGAATTTGGGATTGCTCGTAATTTGAGATTGGTTTTTACTTCCTGAAAATCTCAGAAATTCCGAAGTACTCTCTTCTTTTCATAAAACTACAGGTGTGTAGAACTCAGGGATGCAAAATCTCGTGAAATTCATACGAGGGTCATCAGCATATCAATTTACAAACGTTAATCAGAGACGATTATCACGTGTGATGGGTATAACTATGCAAACAAGAATACGATTCTGACTTTCGATGCCTACAATTAAAACGTGTGTCGCACTATCGAGGACCAAAGGTACAACCGCAATATAGCATGGCTTCGCATTCCATATCTAATCCAGTTGGCCGCGATTGTGTGAGTCATAAACAATCCGAGTTTGTTTATAAACATAGGGTATGTGCCCTTTAACTCAGCACAATATGCTAAGGTCAATTACATTTTTTATTTTAACTCATTGAATAATTGAGCTACGAACGATATCCAACTGGTTAAACGCTTGTTTAGTAATTTTTGATAAAATGTTTGTCATTATCCGCCACCAAAATGATGAAAACTTTTATTTTTCCGGGTAAAGACATACTAAGGATGGGGATGTAATGTCGGTGTATTGGCTCCAAGTTGGGTCTTTCCATGGATGCAAATTCGTCTTATTATCTAAATTTAAAAAACGTAAAAGAACAATTTACGTATGGTTTTCTACCATTATATTTTAGACATTTCATCCCAAGTAACAATTTTCGTTATATTCCATCCGTATAGCACTCCTAGTGTCGCGGGAATTTTTTTTATACCAAAATATCCGAAACAAATTAAGTTTTTTATGGCATATCGTGCTCCACATCATATGCACTTTTTATTTTATGGTGAATAATGGCACGATTAGAGCCGAAAATAAATGCGCCTCGTAAATTATGCTAGTTTACATCAACAAAAACAAAATTGCAACAAATATATCCGATACATTTATCATGTATTTCCAGAAAAATAATGGAATTCAATAAGGTTATCTAAAAGAATGCCGAACTTGGCCTTCGATCTACAGTTCATTTGCGTTACATTTAAAATTTGCTGCATTTATTTTTCCACATATAAATTGTTTGTTATATATATGTTATCAGAAAAATAGTATTTTTGCCAATAAAAGCACATTTATCTTCGCAATGACTACTATAAAACTATTTGGTCATGTTTTTGCCGTTTTAAAACGCTTTTTCAACTGACCATATAAAATAATATGAATGAGTCCCAAAACTGCATTTCACAGCAGGATTTTACGAGTTCATAAAATTCTTTGATAGGAGTAAAAGGAATTTTGGAAAACAAGCTTTTAACATCGTTGTAAACAAGTTGTTTAAGGCTTCGACAAAGATATTTCATTAGGACAACTGACAAACGACAATGGCTTCTTGGGTAAATCTCTCGTGGTACAAAGGCTATCCATATATGCCTCCAATTCTATTGGATAGGTAAACTCTTCCTCTTCGAAATGACCGTGGTGAAATGATTAGACGGGTAAATTCGCTGAAAAAGCCAATGTTTACATTTGTCAGTTAGGCCTTAATGAAAAAGCTTTGTCGTCTTGTTCGCGACAAAATCTGGACACCCCCAAATACGTATTGCTCTGGAAATACTTCATCAACCCGTGAAATATTTCGCAGACTGATAAACGTATGTCTGTTAATTGTGTAAAATTAATTTCTGATGATACTACAAGCATTTAGATCGAAGATGGCGTCGAAAGAAGAGCAAGAGCGAAAAGCAATTGTGAAAATCCGGATCGGTCTCGATGAAAACTTTCAAATAAGCTTGATTTTGCTGCAAGCACTGTCCATAACGTTCTTAAATCTTTCGATACACGTTTGACAACAGCCAAGAAGGCTGGTAGCGGAACAAAAACTGATCTCAGAAACCACCAGAAGGACGCGACGGTGAAGCAATTATTTCAGAAGAGACCAGCTCTTTCGGTAGGTAATGTGGCTAGAAAAATAAAAATATCCCCAACTTTAATGCATACTTCCAAGCACCGATAAGGTTTGAAGGCATTGAAGGTGAAAACTGTACCGAACCGTAATGATAAACAAAATATGACGGCTGAAACCTGGGCTCGCAAGTTGTATCGCGAATATATGACGAAGTTTTCCTGCGTGATAATGGACGATGAAACTTATGTGCTGGAAGACAGCTAAGCAGCTTCCCGGAATGTCTTATTATACTGTCATGAAACGGAATGGTGTAGAGGAGCCCTTCAGGACGGAGAAAAAGGCAAAGCTTCCCAAATATATGGTCTGGCAGGCAAAAAGCAGCTGTGGTCGAGCAAGCCAAAGCTGCATCACTAGCAGAACGGTAAACAAGGAAATATACCGTGAAGAATGCCTAAAGAAGCGATTTTTACCATTCCTACGGAACCATGACGCCCCTTGCTATAAAGCGAATGGAGTTCATGGTGTACCTAAAGAGGCGAATCCACCTAACTGCCCGGAGTTGCGACCTATCGAGCGGTATTGGGCTCTCGTGAAGAGAGAACTCTCTCAATATAAACAACAAGCTACAACTATAGAAAATTTTTGACAAAAGCAGCTAGATCGGTTGCAGAGAAGTCTGCACAGACCCTAATGGCTGGAGTAAACTCAAAAGTTCGTAGTTTCTTTATGCAGCCTAATTACGTAACTGTAATTAGTTTTAAGATGACTAATAATGCGCAATTAAATGAATAAAAATTGCGTCTTTGATTGAACTAAGAGCAAATTAGTTTTATTCCAAATTTAATCCGTCCAGATTTTGTCGCGAACAAGCCTTGGATTCCCTTGTACCTGACAAAAATTTGAAACCTTTTAGCTACTCTTGGTGCCATAAAAAAAACCAAACCGGATTAATAGTGGCTCTCATAAAACTTTTACTAAACTAAATAAAGCTGGATGGTTTTGGCAATGTTACTTGAGAAGACATAATAAGACCATCAAAGTGTTTTCCAGTAATACATAACCACCATGATCGCTCTCTGCAATTTTATGCAACTAATATAAGTCAGCTTCCTACGCCATATACTTCAACAAAGCTAAGAATGCGCCAAACTGTTCATATCGTTTATAAGTCGTTCGGAACTTGTTTTGACACTTCTTTCGCTTATTTTTTTTTTCATCGAAAAGCACGTGAAATTGATCATCAATTCATCCTCAAAAAATGCCAACCTACCTAACGATCGTAAAGTATATCCAATTGTGTAAACAAGTCCACGTTTCACCAACCGATTGCTAATGGTTTGCTTCTCAATAAAATTTACACAATTATCAGTTCATTTAAAAAAAAATCGGCATCATATTCCGATGTCTCGAAGCTACGAAAGCAGAACGCACACCGAAAATCAGAACAGAACACGGCGACCGACCGAACCCGATGCGATGCTTTCTACCCTAATCACAACCGTTGACTGGACCAACCGAGTTCATCTCATGGCATATCAAAAGCTTGTGTTTACCTTTATTTGCCCTCCCCCATCATGCCGCTAATATGGCAGCTGAAATCATAGGGCAAAGACTCCCGCAGACAACCCTATCGAAATTATGCCCACAAGAGTGGCTCGTACCCTACCTATACCAGCCACATAGCATACATTTTTAAGTTCTGTCTACATCGTTGCCGGCTTGCAAAACTGGTCATCAGGCGAGCCGGTAAAAGCAGATAACGATTAGCCGCCCTGCTCGTCTTCAGTGTATTGTTCACGATCGGATACCTGCTTCTTCGCATCATCACATGTTTGGCTTAGAACATTTCTTATTTTCAGCATCCCTGCTCGCCGCGATGTAGGTATTGTAGAACGAGTTGTAGTGTCAGTGCCAGCACATGATTCTGCATCGATGAAACGATCAAATTTAAATGAATGAAGGTATTGTTACAGTGCAGGCTAAATTGGAAACACAAAACAATTTCAACGAGCTACTGATTCCGCATTCATGCGTTTCTCAAATGGGCAAAATGTAAGGGCACACAAAAAAGGTCAGGCTTACTAGAGCAATAAAATACCTGTTGTTTATTCGCATAAACTTTTTCGAACCTACCTGTTCTTTATTCGCTTGTATTTTTCGAACTATTCAACAAATTTGTATTACATTATCTTCTCATATACTGCTTGAACACTCTCCTCTGCGATCTCGTACAATGTTGCTTTCAACAAGTCTAATCATGTTGTAAATCATCTCTTGAACTTTGGTTGCCTCAACAGACATTAAAGTAGTTTGAATGATTTCTCGGGTCTAGGTTAAGGAGATTCGCCGCACCATGACACGTGCTTTTCTCGAGTGTGTAAATTTAGCCGTTGATGAGATCATAGAATGCTGCTTCAAACGGTCGGACTATTTACCGTAACGTAAGCGTTTATCTTCACAAGCAGTCATAATAAGTCACTTGAAATAAATTTTATAGGATAAACAATGAGGAATCCTACTGAAACAAAGGAAGAAAGAAGTTTTATAACAAGAGAAGATCAGAAGATTCTCTTGAAGATGAGTTCAATGACAGACGGATGTATCAATAACAGCTAAGCAACTTACACTTTACATGCTTCTGCACTTCTCCGTGAACCTTAGGTAGTGTGCTGGTATATAATGTAAACAGAGTTGAAAAAGTTTCAATTCCACATTAAAATGTGCAGTTGACTCCTTCTAGGCTGAAAGTCGCTGGGTTCCATTCCCGGGCTGGACTGTAAATTGTTTATGGATTTCTATTGAACAACTAATGAGCGAATCCATCCATTGCACTTAAAATCTATTCGAATTAAAATTCCAATTTGCGCATTGTGTGTGAAACATATCGTGCCTATAACTACATCCGCAATAATCCGGACACCTCAAAACATTAATAAAACATAAATTTCGCATTATATTTCCGTCGTAGTTGTTTATTTCAGATTCATGGGATGTGTTTTAACAATTCGTGAAGACAAAACATAGTTATTCGGTATTTGCATAAAATTTTCGAACTTTGCGCTTAACTCCGTCCATTAGGGTTTGTACAGACTCTTCAGAAATCGTAGAAGCCGTCTTTGTCCAAATTTGCTGGAAGTGTTTGATGTCTTTGATTCCTTGCTTCTTTCCAGAAAGCTTCCGCTTCATCAGAGCCCAATATCTCTCGATTGGTCGTAGCTCTGGGCAATTTGGCGGGCTTAAGGTTTTTGGTACAATGTTCACTTGATTTGATTGGTACCACTCCATCACAGTTTTAGCATAGTGGCGTGATGCCAAATCGGGCCAGAACAAAGGTTTTTCTTTGTGACTTTTGATGCAGGGTAGCAATCGCTTCTGCAGACACTCTTTCTTATAGATTTCCTTGTTGAATGTGCCTGTAGTGACGAAAGATTTACTCTTTTTGCCACACGTGTAAATTGCTTGCCACACAAGGTATTTTTTGGGAAATTTCGATGCCTTCTTCGTTCTGAAATGCTCAGCTGTAGCATTACTGGCCAAGCAGAATAAAAAGCCAGCCCTGGAAGCTGCTTGGAATCCTCCAGGACATAAGTTCATGTTATGGACATCGTCCATAACAACGCATGACAACTTCGTCATATATTCGCAGTACAAACGTCGAGCCGTGATTTTGCTGCCAAGCTCTGTTTGTCGTTGCGATTTGGAACTGTTTTTACTTTGTACGACTTAAGTCCCAAACGTTGTTTTGATTTTTGGACAAAACCAGGCGACATCCCTATTTTACGAGCCACCGTTCGAATGGAGAGATTTGGGTTTTTCGTTAATATCCTTTTCACATTTCGGTCCATGACAGCGCGTCCAATGTTTTTGTCACTTCTCGGTGTCTTCTCCACCGTCAAACGTTCCGAAAATTATTTGAGCACATCGTGAACAGTGGATTTAGGCAAATCCAATGTTTTTGCAAGGTCCCGTATTGACAAGAAAGGATTTGCCGTACGCCCATACAAAATTCGCTCGCGTACTTGTTTATCTTTCGTCGCCATCTTGAATACTAAACATGAAATGTAAACATCAATCATAGTCTTTTTCATCATAGACTCTCTGCTATACCACAGTGAAATTTTTCATTCCTACGTGCAATATTTCAAAAGTTACAATGATTTGAAGGTGTCCGGATTAATGTGGATACGGATCTTAGTCCCATAATGAAAAACAGCAAACGAACAAAATTATAATTGAAAACGGAGATCTTTTATATCTTAAATAAGCCAATTTTGCGAACTTCACAGAAATTTACGCTACCTCAATTGCAAGCGTAAACATCGAATTTGTTTGCCATTTTTTAATTTCTCAGAACTGATATGAACAATATCTGGCTTAAATTTACATAAAATACGCCATGAATTTAATGCAATTGTAGCATTCCACACAGTTTGAAAGAAATACTTAATTTATTGCTATCTAATGCACATAAACATAATACTAGATTAAGCTAAAATTAATGTAATCTTTCATGTAAATTTAAGCCAGATATCAAGTCTGTTGCATGGAAGATCGGAAACAATATTGAATGCTGTATGAAAGATTGCATACAATCACGTTGTTTGCGCTTGATTTGGCTTGCAGTCAAACGAGGGAAATTTTACACGTCTTTTAAAATTCCATATTATTTTTCTGTACATACATAAGCATTAGTGAACATTGAAAATTACATGTTTCTTCAAAACTGTAAAGTGTACAATGGTAATAGGAGTAGCTGTATGGGATATAATGTCAGACTAACCCCTTCATTCATCCAATGTACCAAATATCTCATAAATTCAGTTAAAATTGATAAAATTATTTTTATATCGTAATGATCACATCATGTTGAAGCAACTGAGATATATTTCATCGATTTACAGTTATACACTTTCATGAGATTCTCGATTTCCTTGTGGCCACCATGACTTCACTAGTTAGAGTTTTTACGGACGCGAAAAAATATCCCCGTTTAATTGCAAGTAATGCCAAGCGAAAACAACAAAATTATTTGCAATCTTTCATACAAGAGACATGATTCCAGCGATATCTGGTTTCAATGTACAAGAAAAATCCCATATATCTTAACTTTTATATTCATTAGATAACGCAGAAAATTAAATGTTTCTTTCAAACTGTGTACAGTAAAAAGTAAATTAGACGAATTTCACGCCAACTCATCCAGTGGTTGGCAGCACCCTCTCAGAATCCAATTAAACTTTGTGGGTGTGTAGACTATGTCTTTTCAAGCAACTTTGCATACTTTGTTTTTTTTTCAAAATTTATGTAGACTACCATTTGAAAAGTGCTTAAGTTTTTTGATCGATTTTTTTTAAATCAACGAAACTCAAAAAGTAAAAGACTTACAAAAAAGTGATGTATGCGTGATTTTTAGAAAATTGTCTGAACTTTTTTGAAAACAAAAACATTTTTAATCGATTCCTTCACGCTAAAAAAATATTTTAAAATTTTAAGTCAATTGGCCAAAAATGGCTATCTTAGAACTGTGCGAATTTTTTTTTAAAGGTAATATAATTGACTAAAAGTTCGCCATACACTACAAGATGGGCTCTTTTAGGAAAGAAAAGGTTTTCTAACAAAAAAAATTTCATGTCAACATAACTCATAAAAAAACACTTACAAAAAATCACATCATTTTTTTGACTTTTGACTTTTAGAAAATTGAAAAAAGTAGTAAAAACTGTAAAATCGATTCTTACACGCTGTTGTGGACCCCCGCTTCATCACCCGTATACATACAATAAAATTTAGCAGTCATAAAGAATTGAATATATTGAACATTTGGTACAAAACAATCATATCTAGACTAACATTTGAAAAGGGTAAAAAACATTAAATTTCCCTTGACATCAGTAAAACAGAACTAAAAGTGTACGTTTAAGTACCAGTCATTCATATGTTCCTATTTTTAGGGGCGATTCATACATGGCTTTGTATATCTTTGGCATTCGCTTGAGATTAGCACCAACAGCATTACGTTCCAATCCATATATGGACTTTAATTTGCACACGCTGGCAAAGTTATAATGGGCCGCTGCTCCATCTGACACGAAAATAATGTTTGAGGAATATATTGAATTTTGTTTAATGCAATCTAGCAATATTGATATAAACAACTGAACTGCTATTGAGTCATGGGTCAATACTTTAAGTATTATGACAAAGATTTTGTTTTCCAGTGTATTTTCCTTCTTGTAATATACTTCAAAGGTTTGGTAATAAACAGGTGCAACCACCTGATTTAATAGTATTAGCACTTAAGTTTAAAAAATTAATAATTTAAAAATAAGCATCTTCCAAATAGCAGGTGACATTCAAAGACCCTTAAAAATCCAAATTGTTATTATTTTTAAATTTAATTGGCTTCTGTGTAGTATTAGGTTTTAAGACGAGTTGGCGCGATACACGGTAAAAATTGGACATGAAAAAATTGTTGTTAGAAAAACTTTTTTTCCTTAAAAGTTCCCATATCGCAATGTATGGCGAACTTTTAGGCAATTATATTAACTATTTTGAGAAAAAAATTCGTCAAATTCTAAGATATTCATTTTTGCAAATTGATTTTAAATTTTAAAATATATTTTTTTAGCGTGTAAGAATCGATTTTACAATTTTTACCATTTTTTTTTTCATAAAAGTCAAGACAATTTTCTAAAAGTCACTTATGCATCACTTTTTTGTACGTCTTGTCTTTTTTGAGCTATGTTGATTTAAAAAAATTGATCAACAAATTTAAGCCCTATTTAAATGGTAGTCTACATAAATTTTGAAAAAAAAATATGCAAAGTTGCTTGAAAAGACATAGTCTACCCACCCACAAAGTTTAATTGAATTCTGAGAGGGTGCTGCCAATCACGAAGACGAGTTTGCGTGAAATTCGCCAATTGACAAAATAAACATACACAGTTAAAATTATGTTGTAATTTTCAATCTATTTTCATGCACATAAAAAGAGCATGCAATTAACTTCAAAATAACATGAGGCTTCAAATTTACACGACTTGAAAATCACATGTTGTAAAATTTGCTTGGTTGAATTTTACATCACCTACAGATGCTAGCATCGTTGATTATTACATCCAAATGTATGTTTTTCACGCCAGGGCGGAATACATAATGATAGAGAGAGAGAGAGAGTGAGAGAGGGAGTGAGAGAGAGAGAGATATGTTTGGCTTATTGATTTCCCCAACCAATAATTTTTTTATCGAAATGAAAAGATTCCGGTTGCTACGATGGCTGAATCCGGATAAGCATCAATGAACACACAGCAAAAAATCATTAATCTTACATGCCGTGTAAATGGCGAGCATTTTAAAAATCCATCGCTTGAAACTATGATTTGTTTGAACTTTCAGTTTAAAAACATGCACATAATAGGAGCATGGTTTAACTCTCAAATCTACTCAATTATTTTATTAATTTTCACCCAGTGTGTATTTTTTTTTTATCGCGGTGTAAAATGTTGACGAAAGACACGCTTTTTTCAACGACATCCCCATAAATTTACATGCTCGTGTAAATTTATATAAACCTGATACAAAAATCCAATATGGCCGATACATAAGCTAAGTTTCAGTTTCAAACACGTCAGCGTCTTGGTAGTTTGTGTTGTTACCGCGAAGCAGAAAATGTCCGAAATAATCCAGTGTAAGTTTAAGATTTCTTCATTATTTTCATTATTTGTATTTCAGATGTTGGTGACAATATACAAATGTTTAATGCCTACGCCGGTAGAACACAACTTTCAGAAGGAGTCAGTGGTTTAATTAATCCCACGATGGATTTTTTTTTATTCTCTTCGTCTTCAATATTACGTATTCGAGAGGAGCATCGAAGTTTCTCGAATTTCTTCAGGAGTTTTAGAGAAATGAGAAAGATTCATAAGTACCTATGTTGTATTGAGAATAATAAAGCATCTCACTGTCAACGAACTTATTGCTGATAATAAAAACATTAATTTAGTTGTGCGTTGGTTAGATGAGGTATACTTTACTATATATTGCCTCAATGATGTGGAGAGACAATATTTGTTCACGGTGAAGAAATTCTCCAATTGATGTTAGAGAAGAATCACCTAACCATTCATGTTGTCATTCAACTTCGTTGCTTAAAGTTTCATCCGAAACATCGCCTAGCATGTTTTTTCAAAAACTTTTTTCAAGGACCAATACACAGAAAAAAATAATTAATTTTAACAAGCGTGTAAAATATCCCCTCGTTTAGATCCAAGCTAAAGGAGGCGTAAACAACGAAATTGTTTGCAACTTTTCATGTGCCATACAACAATATTGGCAATCTTTCATACAACAGGCTGGATTCAGGCGTTATCTGGCTTAAATTTACATGAAATATCCCATTATTCTCTGGCAACTCAAGCATTCCCTTTATGTGCATTAGATAACGCAGAAAATTCAATGTTTCTTTTTATCTGTGTAAAGCACGAATGATGAAATTTTAAATGGACATGTAAATATACTTGTTCAGTACCAAGGCTCATGTGTAAATTCAACCAAGCTGAAATTTTACATGCATTGGTATTTACAGGCATGTAAATTTAAAAACTAATTGAATAAACACAGATAAAAAGAAACACTGAATTTTCCGCGTTATCAAATGCACATAAAGGGAATGCTAGATTTGGCAGAGATTAATGGGATATTTCATGTAAATTTAAGCCAGATAACGCCTGAATCTAGCCTCTTGTAGAAAAGACTTCAAACATTGTTGTATGGCACATGAAAAATTGTAAACAATTTCGTTGTTTACGCCTCCTATGGCTTGAAATTAAACGAAGGGAAATTTTACACGCTTGTTAAAATTAATTATTTTTTTCTGTGAAACATTAATTTGCATGCTCCATTTATGTGCATGTATATTCATTGAAAATTACAAAATAATTTTAACTGTGTATTTAATATTCCACAAGTAATCAAGAGTTAACTGCTTTAGATGTTTTCAAAACCTGCTCTTTTGTCCTGCGTTCTTGAACGCTGAATGACAGCTAAACAAGAAGAGCAGCACGGAATCTTGTTCGAAAAAAATCCAATGTAAGAAGGTTTATATTTACACGATCATGTAAATTAATTTGAATATGCATTGGAAAACGTCTTCATTGAGATCTATTATCCTTGCACCGTATACTTATGTATGATCCGATGAAAATACACGTATTTTTCAATGTTTATCAATGCTCCAGATATGTGCATAAATTTGTATTCAAAATTCAACAAAGCAATGGATTACATTGATATATTTTTGCCATTTGATCGTTTAACATGACATGTAATTTTCATTAGTTTTTGCTTTGTAGTTCTAATTTATTAAATTTAATAATCTAATAATATTATAATTAAACAAAATATTAAATTATTTATTTATTCACAATTAAATATAATATTATTAGATGAACAGAAAAAGAAATAATGATCCTGGACAGCACAAATGCAACTCCGTATACACAGTTTGAAAAAAAAAAACATGTTATCTACTGCGTTATCTAATGCATATAAAGGGAACGCTAGATTTGGAAGAAATCAATGGGATATTTCATGTAAATTTAACCCAAATAACGCCTGAATATAGTCTGTTGTATGAAAGAGTGCAAATATTGTTGTATGGCGCATGGAATATTGCAAGCAATTTCGTTTCTGTTCGTCCCAAACATATATATATAAAGACGTAACAGTACATTAAAAAATAATTAGCACAAATTAAAAATCATATAACTTCTATATTCACGTCTTTCTTCAGAAGGGAAGTAAAGCCGTTGGTCCCGGCCCATGTGTTGATGGGTTCAATACCCAGGTAACCAATAAGCAGGTCCAAAGCGTATTTACGGCAAACCTATCAAGCAATTAAGTCACCTATATAATGCTACATAAATGCCACTTTTGGCCCAATATACGGCTGTTTTACCGCAATACTATGATAATGCTTTATTAATGCTATTTTGCATTCGAAGTGCTTACTACAGGCTACAAGCATTTAAATAGCATTTGAAATTAAACTTTACAACAGATAGTAGTCTAGAAGCTGATGAAATGCTGATATAAAGCTTGTAGCATCTGAAATACAGATTTAGTGTTTTACTGCATACGCTAATGCTAATTGGTTATCTGGGTATGTATGGTCCTGGCGTCTCTCAGGCGAGACAAGTTGTGAGAACATTATCAACAAGAGACTGCAAAAATGGAATATCATGTTATAGAAGCAACCGTAAGTTGCTTCTGTTCCTGTATTGTAATTTGTTTCATTTTTCCTCAAATATTAAATTGACGCAAACAATTTTTATACTTTTTCATTACTGAAAAAATCACATCTACCTCTGATCTGATACGTCCTGTACAGGTTTCTACTTTGTAATGGCCAGATAATTTGAAACAACAGGTGATGCTTAGGACTACCATGCATCCTCAATGTGTAAAAACTGTTGATTTAAAACCATGACCGACCGAATGTTAGTCAAATAAGAAAAATGTAGGAATATGTTGACGTGATTCCATGTCAAATCACTGGGATGTTGGACATATGGGGTGGGTTTGACAGCACGGTTCGTGCGACGTCTGGTAAATTATTTATACACTAGCTGAACCCGGTGCGAGCCTTGCAACTAAATGAATGAAAAATTAATAAAACTGGCGCGTTTATGGTTCTAAAAGAATCTGGTTAAAATATTTTCGTTTGCTTGTGTGTGTTATTTATGCAAAAAAAAAGGTTTGTGCCATTACTTCAACCCTTGGACCGGTTGTTTCTACCGGTTTTCCTTTCTGCGTAGAAACATTTCAAAGACAAACGAAGCCGTATCCTGTCAGTTTGTACGTAATTTGATCTTGCATAACCTAAGATTAACTTCTTGTGCATAATGTAGCATTGAGAGTAACTCAACCAATTCTTGACTAAAAAGTGGTTAAAACTTCTATCAGAATATGCTTCTTACCCGAGAAATACACATTTGATCATGTTTGGTTCATTACATCATGTTTGGTTCAAATGTCTGTTTCATTGGTTTGAGAGCCCTCCTTCCCCCTCTCCAGAGGGAAGGCGTCTCGAACCACCTAAGAAAAAAAAATCCTGCCCAAAAACCCCCACATGGCAAAGTTGGTTCCATTTGAAGAACTCCAATTCCAAGAACTCGAGCTTTGCAGAAATTTTTTGTTTCATTTCCACTCCCCCCCTTTCCATGCAGAAAATAGTTTTCCATTTGCATTGGAGCCCCCCTTTCTAAAGGCGGGAGGGGTGTCGAACTATAATAAGATCCTTTCTCGGACCCAAAAACCCCTGCATACAAATTTGCATAGCGGTAGGGATAGTTCTCATGTGTGGTTTAAATTTGTGTTTCGTATGGTAGCCTCCCTTTTCAGAGTGAGGAGAGGTCTTAAATTACCACAAAAACATTTCTTGCCTTCGAAAACTCACCCATACCAATTTTGGTTCCATTTGCTTGATTAGTTCTCGAGTTATGCAGGAATTTGTTTTTCATTTGCATGGGATCCCACCCTTTCTAGAAGCGGGAGGGCTCTCGAACTATCATAAGATGCTTTCCCGGACCCAAAAACCACTGAATACAAACTTGCAAAGCAGTAGGTATAGTTCTCATGTTTGGTTGAAATTTGTTTCATTTGTATGAGAGCCCTCCTTTTTAGAGGGAGGAGGGGCTTTGAACCACCATTCATGCCTTAAAAAACTCGTCCATTCCAAATTTGGTTCCATTTGCTTGATTATTTCTCAAGTTATGCAGAAATTTGGGTTCCATTTGTTTGAGAGCACCCCCTCCCCCCTTCCTCCTCATATGACGGAAGAGCCCCAAATCACCATAGAAACATTTCCCTCCTTCAAAAACTTCCACATCCGAAATTTGGTTCCATTTCTCTTATTAGTTCTCGAGTTATGCAAGGATTTGCGTTTCATTTGAATAAGTTCCCCCCTTTAAGAAAGAAAAGGGGTCTCAAATCAACATAGAACAATTTTTTGTCTTCAAAAACCACCACATATTAAATTTTGTTCCATTTGCTTGATTAGTTCTCGAGTCATGCAGAATGCAGAATAGTGTATTTCATTTGTATCGGAGCCCTAATCCCCCCCCCCCCCCCCCTTAAGGATGGTAAGGGGTCTCAAACCAACATAGAAACATTTTTTGTCTTAAAAAACCACCACATGCTAAATTTCGTTCCGTTTGCTTGAGTAGTTCCCGAGTTATGCAGAATATTGTGTTTTATTTGTATGGGAGCCCCCCCCCCCTTTTATGACGGGGAGGGTTCTCAAGCTACCATAAAAACCTGTTTTGCCTTCAAAAATTCACACATGCTAAGTTTGGTTTCTTTTGCTTGATTAGTTCGCGAATTGTGTAGGAATTTGTGTTTCATTTGTATGGGAGCCCACCTTTTCAGTGAACTGAGGGGTCTCAAACCATCATAAGATTATTCTCCGGCCCCAAAAATCTCTGCATACAAAATTTCACGCCGATCGGTCCTTCCACTCGCGAGTTAAATCGTGACAAAGGAAACCCCTACTCATTTTTATTTATATAGATTAGAACGATTTTCGATTTGTAACGAATTGTACCGATAGTTCAAATAATCACTTCACACTAAGTCGAGTTATTAGTACGAGACACTGAAGAAGTCTGCACATTGTAGACGCAATACGCGTATCTGTCAAGATAAGCAAAGGTAGTTGGAATTAAATGGAAAATACTAATTTTTCTTCTAATTTCTAGTTACAGGCATTCCACTAAACAGCTCAAACCCAGCTTAAACCAACAGAAAGAGTACTGTTCGGTCCACTAGCAAAATGTGATGGTGGGTTTTCATTGGGAAAACAAGTTAGTTTTTAATAACGCTTGAGAGCCGATTGAGACCGATTTCAACCAACAGTAAGAATGCTGTTGGGACCATTCAAAAAATGTGATGGATGTTTTTCATTGTGACAACAAAGTAAATTTAAAATAAATTGTTAGAGCCATTTAAACCAAAATCAAGAATACTGTAAAGTTGAAGAGCCGAATTGGACTGATTGAAACCAACAGTAAGGATGCTGTTGGAGCCACTCACAAAGTGTAAAAGAAGTTTTCATTGTACAAACAAGGTAAATTTAAAGTAATTCTTGAGAGCCAATTTGGACCGTATTAAACCAACAGTGGGGATGCTGTTGGGGCCAGACACAAAATGTGATGGTGATTTTGGATTGTGACAAAAAAAATTGTTTAGTTTATTCAGTTCAAATGTATTCAGCGCAACTCTTATCATATTTTCACTGAAATATATAGTAAACATGAGTTTTACTATAAAATTAAAATTTTCTTCGATGTTATTAACACTTTTGCACTAAAGAGCAAGCGTAATCAGAATTTTTTTGGCCAATGCAGAATGACAATAGTCAACAAAACTCTAGCGGCGGGCTGTCAGTGAATACTACACAGATAAAAAGATACATTGAATTTTCTGCGTTATCTAATGCACATAAAGTGAATGCTAGATTTGGCAGAAAATAATGGGATATTTTATGTTAATTTGAGCCAGATAACGCCTGAATCAAGCCTGTTGTATGGAAGATTGCAAACATTGTTGTATGGCTCATCAAAGACTACAACCAATTGCGTTGTTTACGCCTCCTTTGGCTTGGAATCAAACGAGGGGAAATTTTACGCGCTTGTTAAAATTAATTATTTTTTTCTGTGTAGATTACTCCAACAATCATGTTGAAATGTGTTAGACTCCTGAGCTATCAACTGCAACGTGTTACTTCATTTCGTTAATGGCATTTCAAAGTTTAGTTGCATATAATTTTAGTGCTCAGGTAGTTGTTTTTATTTGATCTTCGAAATTTGCGGTTAGATGAAGAGTTCATAGCTAACGATGTAATGTCTAAATAAATAATACAAAAAATCCTCAAAAGACTAAAACCTAGTAAGACGAAGACGAAGACGAAGACGAAGACGAAGACGAAGACGAAGACGAAGACGAAGACGAAGACGAAGACGAAGACGAAGACGAAGACGAAGACGAAGACGAAGACGAAGTTGCATCCACGAGTAAACCCTCTCAAGGAACATTGCTGGTTTTATCATGGTTTTATAGTATTCTTGAAGTCTAATTCATGCTCTTCAGAACCCTTATAAAACCAAAATTGTTACTTGGGCTATATGGTGCTTGTAGACCGATATCACATGCCTCGAAAGTTTTCGTCTTAATAAAGTTAGTTATTTAATTTTTCGTTGTTCAGAGCCACAATTGTATTACTAAGCTTATCTAAGCAAGCAAATAATTACACAGCTAAAAATCTGAATTTTCATTGTGATGTAAACGTCAGAGCATGTAAAATTTTATTTCATTCCACACGAAGCAGGAACTTGTATGAAATACTTCTAAAAAAGATAAGTTTTTGCATACAATATTATCACCTATGTATGGAATGTCCTAGAACATTACACGATGTATAATGTAATATTCTATGCTTTGGGACGCTCCATTTAAGTGCATGGTTGTGAACAGAAATTCACACTACTTTTTCGAGCTGTGAAGTTGAATGCTTTTTGCAGCTCAACTGCCTTATGACTTACAAAAAATAATGTAATCAATCGCAGCTCATTGGACTAGGAATAGGACACACACCCTATTATGCATAATTAACCATACCATTTAGAAAAGAAAACTATTTCATGAAGAAATCATAACGTGACATTCATGCAGCTAATTTGCCTGTCAAGCTTGCATATCAGTCCCATTCCGCTTGTCGAACTTCAGATGAAGATTTTGTTTAGTGTATGTTCATCGGGTCTCGAGAGTTAGTCGGACAATCGCCCCGTTTGTAATTAGAACGAAATTAAAATTTACTGTTTTGTCGGTTTGTAATTCATTTAAATTGAATACTTCATTTTCAAACTGTTTTGTCCCCTATATAAATAATCAAGGATTGCATTGCAAATGTTCCCCAACATAGGGGTAGCATGATTAGGTTGAAGTTCATGTTGCTAACCGCCGTAGAATCAACAAACATACACACAAATTTTGATCAACACTTAGCTAGCTTATAACAACTATTGTTGGAGCATTGTTGTACTGTCAGCAAAACGCAACCACATTTGTGCCACAATTAACAACGCCCAAGATTCGAGTCAGGAAATCTTAACGCTAAAAATCTTTCCAATTAAATTCGTAAGCAATGCGTTTCAAGTTCAAGATTCCAACTCGAATAAGCTTAATTGGTAATGAGCTAGCATTTTACCCGGTATGACGGTACATGAAGTTGATGATAGCACTTCGTTATAAATGAGCCATTGAGTTATGTACAGGCCTATCTTCTAGCGGATTGTATTTTCACACCGATTCCTATCATAATTTAGCGAAAGCCCATAATGATTCGCGGACCGTTTTCTACCGCGCTGGTTGAACAAGGTGCAAAACTTGTAACAATTTTGCTGCATGGTCATTTCACCAGTTGTTGAAATTGTGACATTGAGCATCGGAAAGGTCAAGTTGAATGTTTTCAAACTTCCCATATTCCTATATGGTGATTTGGAACAAAGCTGTTCCCTTTGTCTCTTGTAATGATCATTCAAACCGATGATATGCGAATAACCGGTTTTTGGCTAAAGGAGGGGGAAAAGGTTGATCTTCTTCACTTTCATCACATTCCGGTTGGTGGTGATCGAGAACGCAACAGCAAAATACAGACGAATTGTCGTCCACCACAGTCTCGAAGAACAAGAATGGAAACAGTTAGGAGCTGACGGACTAAACAAATTGGTTTTCTCCTGTTGGACGCAAGCCAACCTTGAACACACGGAGTGAACTTTGGCCACGCTGTTTTTGCGTATGACGTAAAGTTGTTTCGATGAAAGCATCGAATGAGATTCGATACAGAGTGTTATTTTGGAGCAGGAAATCGAAACAACAATAATCGTATTCCATGAATAAATTAAATTGTTTGAATTTTAATCAATTATATCGATACGGAACAGTTTTGCTTGGTGCCGATGAAATATTCCAACAATCGGGCACATTGTCATGAACCGTAGGACGGGGGGAAATTGGGCTGCTGTATGAAATTTATTGGTGTATTGTATGTTTTTTTCATCAGACAGGACTTTATAATATTATCTTTAAATGAAATGATAGTTCTTGTTGAAGACGGTATCCAACTGCATGAACTGAAAACTAAAGTTATAATATATTAGGGAAGATGTTGCTTCATTAATCTCATCACTCGCAATTTATCCTATTCGAAATAAAAGGATTGATCCGCGAAGAAAGGATATAAGTAAGCGTAAGAAAAAATATATAATCATGACAAGAAACCAATCCATTTCCTCTCCAATTTCGTGATTGATGATGAATATGGGAACATGAGATTATTATGGGAAAATTCAAGTATCTGAAATCAATTTTATATCATCACAATAAAACAGCCCCCAGTGGCACACAGACTCAGTCGAGGGGCAATTCAAGGAAAACGTGAGCAGCTCTAATGTTAACTATTCGCAAAGTTTAACGAAACTGTTTTGCTCCGTTTCACTCAATTCCACTGAACGATTTTCTCACTTTATGTATAAAGCTGGTCTGCTTGCAAAATGGGGAAGCTCATCAAATCTTCCGGTCCTCTTCTTAGTATCTTGCTATAAGGTACCCCCGGAAGAAACCTGCATTGAGATATTTTAAGCAATTTCCACCCACATCACAAAACAACATTGTTTTCACAATCAAAACCCACCATCACATTTTGTGTCTGACCTCAACAGTATACTGTTGGCTTTAATTGGTCCACATTGGCTCTCAAGACTTTACAAATTTACAAATTTACCTATTTTTCCCAATGATAACCCACCTTCACATTTTGTGTCTGACCCCAATAGCATCCTTACTATTGGTTAAAAACGGTCCAAATTGGCTCTCAAGCGTTAGTTTGGCTTAAACTTGTGTTCCATAAAACCACTATCACACTTTGTGCCCGGCCCCGACAGCATCCTTACTGTTGGTTTAAAACAGTCAACATTTGCACTCAATGGTTACTGAACTGTACCATGGATTCCCAATGAAAAGCCACCATCACATTTTGTGAGTGGTCGCAACAAAACCCTTAAGGCTCGAACGCACTGATAACGGAAGCGGAACGGCAACGACAGCGTAAGAGTCCAATCTGACAAAACCTGATTGTCGGATAGAACACTGATTAGATTCAAGTTGATTACAGTTGGACATATCGACGTCATTTGCGCCAACTGTCAAACTTGCCGTTTCCGTCTACATTACGTTTTGGCCTTTGCTGCCGGTATAAATTGGTCCAAATCGGCTGTAAAGTGTTACAGCAGCCTTACTTTTGTTTTAAATGGGGCCAAATTCGATTGGAAGCGTTATTTTGAATTAACCTTGTTTTCCCAATGAAAACCACCATCACACTTTGTGAGTGGCTCCAACTGCATCCTTACTTTTGGTTCAAATCAGTCCAATTCGGCTCTTCAACGTTACAGCATCTTTGATTTTGGTTTAATTTATTTATTGGCGTCAATCAGTAGTAGACCATATGTTTAATTACATTGCATTCTTAACATCTATGTTCGTTTCACTTTTACATTTTATTATTGACTTGCTAGCCTCAACAAGATTTTTTTGTTTCTGTCAAGTGTGTTTCTGTCCATAGTAATATCAACTATTACAGTATATTTGTTATAGCACGACATCATTCTATTTTAATAGCCCGTTTTTGACATAGGCTGTTCTATAATTGTTGATATAAAACAAGTTTCTATTTCTTAGACCGCGAATAGGAGCATAAAAGTTCATATTTTCTAGAATCACCGGAATGCATACTCTTTGCGCAATAACATCATTTATAAAGACTACCATTGCAAACTCTCTTCGTTTTTTAAGTGTGTCTAAATTAATTAACATGCATCCTGAATCATACGAAGGCAATGAAAGGCTCGCCCATCCTAACTTCCGTAAAGCAAATAACAAAAACTGTTTTTGTACTGATTCAATACGATTTACATGTGAACTCACTCTAAGAGATTTATATTAAATTTTTTGAGTGGCCACAACTGCATTCTTACTGTTGGTTGAAATCAGTTCAAATTGACTCTCAAGTGTTATTAAAAACTAACTTGTTTTCCCAATGAAAAACCACCATCACATTTTTCTAGTTGCCCGAACGTCATTCTTCATGTTGGTTTAAATCAGTTTGAAGTGGTTATTTCAACTATCGGTACAATTAGTTCGAAATCGAAAAGCGTTCTAATGTATGAATAATTTACCAGATGTCAAATGAACCGTGCTGCCAAACCCACCCCATATAAAGTATGGCCCATTTAGTATTGGAACAAACATTTTTGATTCTTACAGCGACCCTGGTGGTCGGATTTGAAAACTATGACGTCTTATGTGTTCAAAACTGACAAAAACAAAACTGACAAAAATGTCTGATGTTGTCATTGTTATATGACAACAAAAGAAGTTTTTTTTTCGCGGTGCAGTTCGAACGTGTTTCAGAGAAATACAAGATGGAAGAAGAAAGAAGAAAAATAATTGTGCGCAATCATTTCTAAAACCCTCCGTGGTCTGGGTCAAAACATGCTAAAGTGTTGGGGTTTCCCCGAAATACCGTATGGCGTGTTTTGAAAAAGCACAGAGCAACTTTGTCGAAGGATCGCAAGCCTCAAAGCAACCGTCGGGCGGGTACTGTCAACCGTTAACTGTGGAACAGAGTCATCAAGAACATTAAGTCAAACCCCAACAACTCAGACCGCGATTTGGCCAAAAAGCCGGGAGCTCCGGGAAGGCTTCAAGTCATACCATGCCTGTAGACTTCCAAATAGGGATCAAACCTAGAACAATATGGCCAGAATCCGTGCCAGAAAACTGTATGCTCAGCTGTTGACAAAATTCAAGGGCTGTCTCCTCATGGATGATGACACCTATGTAAAGGCCGATTTCAAATAGCTACCGGGACAAAAATTTTACTGGGCTACGGCTCGGGGAGATGGTCCTGCCAATTTCAAGTTTGTGTTTGCAGATTAATTGGCACGTAAATACATACATGATATGGCAAGGCATCTGTTGCTGTCATTACAGTAAAATAGCGCTACAGTGGTATGAAACCAACGGGACCAACAGTTTGTACCGAAAGAACTCAACCCTTCAAACTGTCCCCAGCTCAGACCGATAGAGAGATTTTGGGCTATTATGAAGAGGAAGCTGAAGGTGAATGGCAATGTCGTCAAAAGCATCAATGAATTGAGAACCAAGTGGAATAACATTGCCAAAATGATGCATGAGAATAATGTGCGTCTGTTGGTGAAACGTACAAGCAAAGTCCGTAAATATCTTCGAAATCGAGATTATCTTTTTTTTTTTTGTATTTTCGCTAAAATTCACATAAAATCGAACATTTTAGTTAAAACAGAATACTTTTTTGTTAATGTTCAACCAAAATATGCGCAATAGTCTATGTTCCAATTCTAACTGGGCCACACCTTAGAAAGACGTGACTGTTGCCAGTTTCCCTACCACACTTTAACTGTCTCAGAGTTGTTGAAATTTGACAGTTGAGTAATCGTAACTACAAGCTTTATTTAACTTAACTAACAATATTGTTTTTATTAAATGTGATTGATTTTAAAGAAAATTTATGTATGATTACACTGTACCGACAAATATACCTAGCTGCTAGTATTGACTACAAACAGCGAACTTCATATTATCATAAAAAAGCGCCCCTCGAAGCACACGAAAATTGTTGAACCACTTATTAATGTGGTCAAATTAACACATGGAACATTTCAGGAACAGGATACTGGTAGATGCCTCATGAATCTTCATTATTGTATAATCTTAAAACTTTAACTGCGCATAGTTTGACAGTCGCAGATTTGTCACTACATGCGAATAAATGATGACGACGAGATGTAGAAGCAAGCCAACCGTACAGGTGTATAGCGAGATACTGCTTCTTGAAGGCGGCTAGGTCACCATTTTAACGACTTTAATATGCCTTGCTAATGAATCTTACGTGCCTAACTGCGAAAATACATATTGATTAAATTGATGATCCATTAACGTTATAGTAGGCGAAACGTTTGATTCTAAATTCTTCCGCAACCAGTTCCGATGGCGTCGGAAGTTTATTTTGACCACCTTGATCCCAAGAACCATACAATTATAAATCTTAATTATAAATTTTCTACGAAAATTTAGTTCCAATTCGTTAATGAATTTAATTTTAACACATCTAGTGATCCTTAAATACCAAAACAACCATGAAATATCTAATAACAGAGATTGAAATTCTAGGTGTTTTTTCGGAAACAGTAAACATCATGTGCTAAGTATTGATTTCCACCGTGCCGGAGACGTCAAGTCTATTAACTGACTCGTTTGTCGGGTACAGGGCATGCGAATAATAGCAAATCCCACTGACTCGATGAAGTGGAAAATCATAACAATACAAAACAATTGCTGGACAAACCGACGATCCGCTTTCACAGTGGCTAAAATTATCGAAGAACCAATTACTTCTAATAGAAAGCATGTGTATAAATCAAAAATAAGCTCACTCAACGTAGAGAAGACGTAATCTTTTGTTGTTAATAATACTCATAAATATTCAAATTAAATCATTGATATCTAAAGTGTTATTAATGCAAAGTGAAATCGGAGAACGAAGTCAGTTTTATGGCCAGAATACCGAAACTCTGACCCACATTACCGAAAAGGAGAACAAAACGCCGAATGCTACCTTTCAGCTTTTCCTATTTTCCAGCCCAACAAATCTCACCAAGCCGCCGCACAAAAGGGAAAGCCAGAAAATATTTAGGAACATGCAGCACACGCGTTTCCGAAATACACAGTTCGAAAAAAGTAAAGGTATAGAAGTACTTACACGACTTTGTTCTCGTGGCTGGCTGGCGTGGTAGTGGCGGCGAGATCTCAATCTACCGGAACGATGCTGGTACGATGTCACTTCATTTTCAAGCGGTTTCAGCGATTAGGTTTTTTTTTCGGGGAGTGTTTTTTTTCTTCTACTTTTGTGCTTTGTTTTCGGGGTTCTCAGTTTCACTTACCCCTGTGTGGAATGAGGTGGGTGTTATATTGATGCTTACAAGATGATAGTTCAAAAGCAAGTGTATACAATGCATTGGATGGACGTTTGCAGTGGGCTTGCATGGTTGAATTTGTGAATAGACGAAATCAGGTATTTTGATGTTATGTTACCTTGCGCCCAGAGATATTGCGTACATGTTTATATATTTCACTAACATATTGACTAACATACAACGGAGATTGGAAGAAACTAGTGACTAATCTTTACCAAGCACAAACCGAATATTTTTTCGATTAAAAGCAATAGAATTCACCTTCCGATTTCTTAAAATCAACATTATATAACTTATTAGCTATTAGAGGTTGATATATATTTGAAACTCTAGGAAAATTCAAATTAAAACTTCACTTGAGTACTTTAAAATAATAAAAAATAATGTGAAACACTTTTCCAAATCTGAAAAGTAAGAAAATTTAATTTCACTTGATAGTTTTTAAAAACTTTAAAATAAAAAACTGAAACACTAGTTCAAACTCTAGTGAAACGTGTGAACTCTAGTGAAAATTCCTTTATTTTTCATTTCATCTGCCACTTAGAGACTTCCTAAGTGTGCTCAAACTTTACGTTAAAAAAGAACGAAAACGAAATTAAACCACCGTCGAAAGATGAAGTGGAATTTAAAAGAATTGGCTTGCTTATAGACTGTTCCAGAAAGTATGAGCACACTTTCACAATAACAAAAAAGTCATGTTTTTTAGTTTTAATAATTTTATTTGGCAAATCATATTTGTATTTGTGTTTTATATGATATTTTACTCTCGTTTTATCAAAATATTTAATCATAGCCAAGACTCCTAACTTTTCCTCGAACATGACCCATTAGCTTCTGCACAGTGGTACTTCCCACCGTTTTGACCACTTTTGGCCAATCTTTTTTAAATTTTTGGATGTCGTTCGCTGGTTTTATGAATTTTCGAAGCTTTGCTTGGCCGTGCCTTCGGGCAGTTCGGCGGATTCATGTCTTTCGGCACGAAACATACATTTTGACTTTTGTACCATTCTAAAGTGTCCTTTGCGTAATGACATGACGTCAAATCAGGCCAAAACACTACTTGACCTTCGTGACATTCCTTAACGTATTTCTGAGTATTCATCGTCTCCGTTGTGATGTACGGGCAAGATGTTTTACCACACTCGCATATTGCCTGCCAAACCATAACCTTCTTACCGAATTTTTCGGTAAAAATTGCCTTCTCCGTTTCGGAGATGTCTTTGTCTTCGCTTACAGTATAGAATTGTGGTCCGGGACGCGTTTTGTAATCTAGTTTTACATACGTTTCTTCGTCCATTATTTTACATCCAGAATTTCTAACACAATAACGAATCGTAGAGTTTGCGGGCCCGTGGTTTCACGGACGCGGCCTATTTTGGGTTCCTTTTGGGTTTTTTCTGCTTCCGGTATGTTTTTAGCTCAAGTCTTTCTTTGGCACGCATGACGTTACTCGACGAGGTCCCTAGTTTTTTCGCAATATCCCGAACGGAAGTCACTGGTTTTCGCTTGTAGGCATCTCTGATATTTTTATCGATATCCGGACTAACAGGACCGGATTTCCGACCACTCTTCGGCGCATCTTCAAACGTACACTGTTTTCTATATTTTCTAATCGCAGATCGTACCCCTCCGACGCTTACACCCTCTTCTTCGGCCAATTTTCTCAAGGAGAAAATTGAAATATTTCACTATATACAAAGTGACCATTAAAATAAGGTGTGCTTATACCTTCTGGAACAGTCGTTAACTTGAAAAAATATGTCAGTTTTTTTTAATTTTTTTGTTTTTTTAATGCGATGAAGTAAAGTGTTAGCTCAAATTTTCCTAGTCTTCCAAAAATAATCGTTTTACTAATACACTCGTAAAAATATTTTTAAAAAAGTAAAAAGATTTATGATTAAATCAAGTTATCTCATTTATAATAGCAAAAATATCAGTTAAAAACCCGCATTAATCCACCGATGGTGAGACTGAACCCTTCTTACACTTCACCAGAATTCAAATGTGGGCAATATTGTACTGGATACATATTTTCATCAGAAATTCCAAGAAGATTCAGAGATATTCAATATGCATTCAGTTTATAAAATGAACTTTTTGTCAATCCTGAGCGTATTGTTCAGCGATGTGATTAAAATATTACCATTAATAGTTTTTAATGACCTGTTTATGTTAGTTATATATAAGGGGAAATTACATAAATATTAGAAATTTCATAAAATCAGTCCATAAAATGATTCAATTAGCTTAATAAGTACATGTTCGTTGAAAATAGTAAATGGAGACTTTGTGTAATTTTCGAATATACTCGTTGCAATTCA
The DNA here is from genome assembly GCA_034211315.2 of Aedes japonicus. Classification (NCBI taxonomy): domain Eukaryota; kingdom Metazoa; phylum Arthropoda; class Insecta; order Diptera; family Culicidae; genus Aedes; species Aedes japonicus. The sequence continues at coordinate 23,404 of JASCZW010001041.1, read as the reverse complement.
AAACCAAACCACTCGTGCCAATCGATGCTGCTCTAATTCTATAGAGTCGCATAGTGTGGCTATTCCGCTGTATGTGCTATACAACGCACCAGATGCGACACAACAGAATGCAAGCGGCATCGATTGGTGTGATTGGTCTTGTTTGCTTTTGCACTGCAACGAGTATATTTTCATCTCACAATAATGTGCTCTCAGGTATTGTTTTGGTCATATCTCCATGAAGAATTGTCCAATCATAATGAAATTTTGACCAGTTATTTGGAGATATCAACGCTTTATTAGCTTGGCACCAACAAAACTAAAATCGGTACACAAATAGCTCAGTATGTAATCGGAGACTAAACTGTTTGATTACTATTATAATAGGCCTTCAAGTACTGTTTCGTTCATATCTTCGTAACGAAATGTTCGAATGAAAAAAAAATCAATAGCGTTCTATGGGAATGTTGTAACTTCCATTTGCCGTCAACAGAACTGAAATCGGTTCACAGATGGCTGAGAAACCGATGTGACATTATTTGTAACACACACACACACACACACACACACACACACACACACACACACACACACACACACACACACACACACACACACACACACACACACACACACACACACACACACACACACACACACACACACACACACACACACACACACACACACACACACAGACCTGTGCTCAGTTCGTCGAGCTGAGTCGAATGGTATATGACACTCGGCCCTGTGGGCCTCGGATGAAAAGTCGAGTTTTCAAGCGATCTTAATACCCTTCTATTCATGTAAGAAGGGTGAAAAGTACTATTGAGCAGTGAAACTCAAATACGAATACTTTTACAAAACTTTTTCCGTTGTTGAAAAACAGGAGCCGCTATTTTATTTTAGTTAAGGTAAACCATGGAGGTGTTGATCACTTATTTGATTAAATATTATACAGTATGCAAAAAAAGTTTATCAATTTATTATTGAACATCACAATACTGGCAAAAGCTACCGTGATATTATCGATATTGTCCATCTTCACAAAGATACGGTCGCAAGTATTGTCCATACGAACAAAAAGCGTGATTCTATCTCACAAGCTAAGCGATAGCGGGGCGTCCTTCAAAGACAACTGACCGAATTGACAGAACTATCGTGAAGAAGGCGGAGCTGGACCGGGGACTATCAGCTACTAAAATTGCGAAACAGATTGGAAGTGAGTTTTCCATTCAACTTCAAAGGTCTTAAAGGCAAAGTAGCACTTCAGAAGCCATGATTTTCCGCAAAAAATATCAAAAAATGGATTGAAGTGGGCCCAGGACCACATTTCAGGGACCAGTGATGACTAGAATAAGGTGATTTGGTCAGACGAGACGAAAATAATGCTAATTGGGTCTGATGGTATCACAAGAAAATGACGGCGAACCGGTGAAAGTTTGAAAAAGGAGTGTTTGCGGCTTACAGTCAAGCATACCCGAGCAGGAGACAACACCATATGAATACCTAATTTTGATCTTGATAACTGGCCTTGGTATAAAAGAGCTCAGATTAAGAGGTAAAATACCTAAGCAAAATACCTAAGAATTGCATGCAAATATCTCTCGAATATCAAAACTTGTTATTTTGGATACCTGGGAATACCTGTTTTACCTAAATTTGGTATTCGCATGACATTGTGGGAACAATTTTATGGTATTATCCTCACGTATTTTACCTCTTAATCTGAGCTCATAAATACCAAGGCTAGTTATCGAGTTATTCGGTCCAGCTCGGGTAGCAGTGGTGCGTTACTTTACCAACATTGATTTTTCAACCAACTGAGAATGATTTTTTTCTGCAGGTAGATTCATTGTGTGGGAATCTATGACTACATCCAGCGTTGGAGAACTTGAGTTCATTGATGGAATCATGACCAAGGAGGTTTATTTGGACATTTTGAAGTGAAAACTACCAACGACTGCACAAAAGCTAAAGTTGGGGCGCAGATATATGTTCCAACAAGACGGAGATCCGAAGCACACCTAAAAGCTGGTTTCGCAGTGGTTCAAGGAAAAGCGTATCAAGGTATCAAAGCGTATCCCCGAGCAGGACCGAATAACTTGATAACTGGCCTTGGTATTTAGGAGCTCAGATTAAGAGGTCAAATACCTGAGCAAAATATCATAAAATTGTTCCCACAATGATATGTGAATACCAAATTGAGGTAAGACAATAAAATAGTACCTCTCAGGTATTCCCAGGTATCCAGAATAACAAGTTTTGTTATTTGAGAGATATTTTGCTTGCAATTCTCAGGTATTTTGCCTACAATTCTTAGGTATTTTGCTTAGGTATTTTCTTTTAATCTGAGCTTTTTAATACCAAGGCCAGTTATCAAGATCATATATTCATATAGTATTTATATGTTGTTGTCCCTTGATCGGGTCATAAACCAACAAGCATCCAGCAATTGCTGCAAGTAATCTCAACTGAATGGAACAAAATCACCCCAAAAACAACTGCTAAGCTTTTTGAGTCGGTGCCACGACGATGCCGAGTATTTGTTGAAGCCAAAGGTGTTCACACGAAGTACTAAAACTATGCCAGCCAGAGGGGTGGGTATACTTTTTTGGCGTTATTTTTTAACCTTTTTTAACATCATGTCTCAAATGCAAAAGAATTTCATTTTTATTTTGAGCTCGCATGATTTGGCTTTTATTTTACATATATATATAATAAACTAACCGTGTTTTAATTTTCTGGTGGGTTTTTGGAAGAAATCAAATTTTTCACTGAGAGTGGATACACTTTTGTTTTGCATACTGTACATGAACTTTACAAATTTGCACCAACACTACACATTTTTTTTATTTAAATCTTTATTACGGTGACTTTTAGCCACCACTACACTACACTACATAACTATCTGACATACACACACACTAGCGTAACACAATGCGTGAAACGTCATTTTCAGTTTCAAAAACGTTGAATTACACCATCGTAAAAACGGACAGTTTTAATACTTGTTGAGTTTTGTAACTAACTATTACGATGTAATTGTTCAGTTCGAAATTAATAACGAGTGCACTTTACCATCAAAACTGTTCAATCTAACATGATTCACTTCCCCGAAGTTTAAGTACCAATAGGGGAAGTGGATCATGTTTTGTTAGCATAAAATGTGTCAATCTCTTCAGGTTTATTTGTATGTTTAATCAAGTCTAGATGGATGTTAACATTGCTGTTTACAGTATTCCATCGGCAATGGCCAGACATACATTGGAAAATGTCAATATTTTCTAGTTCTAAATGAATTTTCGGTAGATCTACGAAATTTAACATAGGCAAACGTAGATATTCCAACCCGCAACACGGGTCTTGTAGTCTATAGGATTTTATGAATTCCAAAATTAAGTTCAGACGTCAACATAAACCTCACCCCAACCTTTGAAACCCTCATCGTAAATTTAACTTTCTAAACAAACCTAAGGTAGGAATCGACAACAAGATCTGAATAGTAGCACAGATAGAAAGAAACATTTAATTTTCTGCGTTATATAATGCATAAAGAGAACGCGGTTAGTTTGTCTGCAAAGGTATGGATGATATGGATATAAAGTGCTTAGTTTTTGAATTGATGTATGGAAACGTATTCATTTATCAAAAACACATTCAAATGCATCGGAATTTTAAAGCATATAAGTGTGTTTTTGATTGCAAAGAGTTTCGTTCAAATCACTCGTTGCATATCGGAAGCGCCTCAGGCAGCGCCATTTTGGAAAACAAAATTACTTTTTGTAGCATTGTCCCATGACAGGTTATTTTGAAACAACGGAAATTAAAATAATTACCAAACATGCAACCCAGCACATATCCGCAGGGACGCCAATTTTTTGCCCTCTGAAGTGCCGAACCGGTTTGCTACCCCAAACAGCCTAAGAATCCATAATATGTATTTTCATCGCGTGTATTTGCATCGCGGAGAAAAGCACTGTGAAATTTGCTGATAATGAAGAATGATGTGAAATAAACTTGTGCCATGAAGATCCTAATTTTGATAAGATAGAAAACTCATTCGCCAGAAAAGAATCTCTGTGTGACATTATAAAGTCCATTGAAATGATGTTTGGGTTTATATTTTTGAAGTTAAGTTCACAAAACCACGTCACTGAAACAGTATTACAGGAAATTGTTACTGCGACTTCTAGACAACAAGTTGTTCATATCGAAGGTAATGATCAAAATTGAGAGTAAAAACCATTTCTTTTTTTTTCGATTTCGATGTATTTCCAAAAATTAACTAGAACATGTTAGAGTTTCCTTAACTATTATTTGAAGTAAGTCATTAAGTTTTTATTGATATGTAATTTGGGCTTAAAAGTGAACCTCAGCAAAATGTAAGCCTATGTTTCCATTGCAATGGTGCAATGTCATCTTCATTAAAGGGCGATACGGTCAAAATTTGGTCAATATCAATTTGACGTATTTCTTTCAATTTTGCATTTAAAAAACCTGAACACCCCTCATTTTGAAGGTGTGTGTGTGTAGAATGTTGCTCCTATTTTGATTTTGGAATTCACTCTTCAGTTGTCAAAATGCCGTCCAAGCAAGAAGAGCAGCGTATCAAAATTTTGCTCGCGCATCGCGAAAATCCAAGCTACTCGCATGCAAAGTTGGCAAAATCGCTAAAAGTTGCCAAATCAACCGTTACAAATGTAATTAAAGTGTTTGAGGAACGTTTGTCGACAGCCAGGAAGTCTGGATCGGGGGGAAATCGAAAACCGGAAGCCGCTGAGACGACAAAGAGAGTTGCCGGTAGTTTCAAGCGAAACCCTAACCTATCTCTCCGAGATGCCGCAAATAAGCTGGGTGTATCGTCTACAACCGTGCATCGAGCCAAAAACGAGCCGGACTATCGACTTACAAGAAGGTAGTGACTCCAAATCGCGATGATAAACAAAATACGACGGCCAAAGCGCGATCCCGGAGGCTGTACACGACGATGCTGACGAAGTTTGACTGCGTGGTAATGGACGACGAAACCTACGTCAAAGCCGACTACAAGCAGCTTCCGGGACAGGAGTTTTATACGGCAAAAGGAAGGGGAAAGGTAGCAGATATTTTCAAGCACACGAAACTGTCAAAGTTCGCAAAGAAATATCTGGTTTGGCAAGCCATCTGTACCTGTGGCTTGAAAAGCAGCATTTTCATAGCTTCCGGGACTGTCAACCAAGAAATTTACGTGAAAGAGTGTTTGAATAAACGTCTGCTGCCTTTCCTGAAGAAACACGGTTGTTCCGTACTGTTTTGGCCGGATTTGGCATCTTGCCATTACGGTAAAAAGGCCATGGAGTGGTATGCCGCCAACAACGTGCAGGTGGTTCCCAAGGACAAGAACCCTCCCAACACGCCAGAGCTCCGCCCAATTGAGAAATACTGGGCTATTGTCAAGCGGAACCTAAAGAAGACCAAAAAAACTGCTAAGGACGAGCAGCAGTTCAAGGCAAACTGGCTTTCTGCGGCGAAGAAGGTGGACAAGGTGGCTGTACAAAATCTGATGGCAGGGGTCAAGCGTAAGGCCCGGCAATTCGGATTTGGAAAAGCGGAAGCCTAACTGAATATTTTTCCTGAATTTTATACTAATTGAACTTGAAAAAGAAATTTAATTTGATTTTTTAAATAAACGATTTCACCGATTTACACGCGTTTTCCCTTGACCAAATTTTGACCGTATCACCCTTTATACTTGTGGATATATTATCAAGGAAAAATAAATCTTATATTTTTGTGTTTACAGATTTTCGGAAACTATTACTTCATTTCATTTTGAATCTTCAGTGACACTGCAGTGTAGTAATGCTGGCAAACTTCGATTAACGATATCACTGCAAAGTACTGCAAATACAGTTCTGAGTTATTGATGGCAGCGATAATTACTGTTATCTATTTAATGTTAAAGCTTTTCCTTGAATTTTTTGAACGATTAGTAGAATTAGATCATGTAGGAAAGAAAATATCATCCAATAGAATTTAAAATTTCATCAACGGGTAAGGCACTGAAAAATGTAATATTAGGTGCCATATCTTACTTTAATGTCTTAGCATGTAAAATGTCATTTTATGTTTTCATTGTCATGTAATTATAAAAACTGATATAAATTTATGTCCAACTGGCCGCTCCTTTTATGTGTATCCAAGTAATTTTAAATTTACAGGTTTTTTTTCTAAGTAGCCAAATTAATGTCCTCTCCTCAAAGCCTCGTGATGATTAGAAAATGTTTCCTTCTAGCTTCATTGTTTTTTATTCTGTTGATGACTTTGAATGATTCTTTCAATATGAATCGCATAAATATGGATTATCCGCTTACTTCATACTATAGGGTCATCCCTCGTACACGTTGCTGACAAGGCCGAAAATAAAAATTTAATCATTATTTTAAGCATAATTAGTTAATAAAAAGCTTAGTAAACCATTTTCAGACTGAAGGAGATGAAATTTGATTGAACAAGTGGTTATTCAGGAGTATTTGTTGTGTAAATATGCTTTTTCTTAATAATCAGATTTTATTAAATGTGAATGATATGCAAGTACCGACAACATGCGAGATATCAATTTTTCGTCAAGCTACTGCTAAAATTAAAAAAAAACATGTTGTCTTCAAGAAATAGATGCCAAAAGTCGTCATTTTAAGCAAAATGGATAAACAAGGAGTTCCCTTTCGCTTCAATACCAACATTCAGCACTACCACAGAAAATAAGTATAGTAAAGCTAGTGTGTGACCAGTGTGGTCCTGGGCATTCGGTTTGGACCAATGGACCAATGGATTCGGTAATAAACTCTTATGCGATTAACTGTATCACATGTCAGGTTCCATGGGTCTGCCTGGCCACGTGTCCGGAAGTGTCCATTGTGACCAAATTGAATTCGATAGTAAGTGTGTTAGAAAATTCTATTGTACACTCTTTCACAAGCATTTGGTGGCCCTGAAGACGGTCGTTTGGTTTAAATGATGATACGGCCTCGAGTTGGAGGCCCTTCTCCAGTGTCCCAAACAGTCCTTGCAATGCATTACCTCTAGCTGCTTTAAGTTTTTCTCGATAAACAGGAGCTCGCTCGGCATCGGTAAATGGTCGTTTCGTAGGATCTTCCGTATCTTCGAGCTTAACGCGCTTTTGAAATTTGCGCATACGGTTGGCATCAAAACGATTAGGCATTACAATTGTTCTCACATTACAGTTTCTCAAAACTTATTTCTTCTTAGAAATAAAACTCTATCCAACGCATATCGTTAACACAACAAAATAACTGTTAATAGCAGTACGTATTGGAATAAGTAGAGTATGTACAATATCATGTTCGAGAATCCAAACATTGTCCGTGGTAGGGATTTTCTTGATAATAGTCGGAACGCAAAATTCTTAAATATTTTCCAACGCCGATTGATGAATATGTACGCGAAATATATTTATCTCTTATTTGTAAAATGTTGAATACTTGCGTAAATAAAATTGTAGATGTAAAAACCTCTAGTTGATAAGAGCAAAAATCTCAGGAATAAATCAATCAAGAAATGATCGAGTTATCCGCATCCGGTGATTCAATTTTACGTGACGGTGGTCATTTGTAAATTGTTCACAATGGTCAAAGTATGCAACGAAGAGAAAACTAAAATGGTTTTAGCAACCGGTGGATGTGAATTGGTAAATTGGTACATGGGAAGTAAAGTTAGACAAATTCATATTAAACAAACTCTCTCAAAATTGAAAATGGCTCGCATTTGAATTAAAATCTTCTCGGTCTAGTTAGCCTTGGTCTAAATTTAGCCTGCAAAACAAAATTATAAGACATCACCTTTTGTTTTCGTTATTTTCAATAGTTTAAATTGTAAACGGATAAAGATTGATAGTTTAATTGACACGCGAAAAAAAATTCCAACCGATTGATATAACCATCTTGAAAATCTATCGAGCATTTAAGTTATAAGCGTTTAATTTGTAACGATATTTCGTGACGGTTGCTTGTTCTTAGATTTTCAATTCACACCCTTCACTTGCCGTAAGACGTAACATTTGCATTAAAAAAAATGGACAAAAATTGCCGATTTTTCATGGGTTCACCCGCACTGACGAAACTACGAATGCAGCATCAATCATAGTAGCCCATGAGTCAGCAGACAACATTTGACAGCTCTATCAGTTGAACTCTAGCCGTGATGGCAAGAGCAGTGAAGCAACTCCGTTAGGAAGTATGCGCGTTCAAAGAACGGCACCCCGCCGCGTCGAAAACGGACATCGTGCGGCACTTTGTGGACGCCGGATACGCCCGTTTCGGCATCTACAACATCTTGGCTCTATTAGACACCAATCAGAGCATCGAAAGAAAGCTCGGTTCCGGACGGCCTACGACCCTGAGCGACAAGAACCTCCAAAGGATACTGAAGAGGAAGACCGATGAAAAAGTGGCCACATAGTTGCGTGCGCTTGGCCGGGAAGTCGGTTCAACCGGCCATACATGTCAGGAAGCGGAATTCACGTCTACTTGTTTCCGATCTGCAGGCAATGACGCAGCGGCAGCGGCTGAATAAGATGGCCAACTCGATTTTCTCGGTGAATCGCGACGTGGCGGTGGTGATGGACGACGAGACCTATCTCACCCTGGATGGCAACGACTGGCCGGGCAGTTCGTATTTTAGTTCCCTCACGAAGGAAGTGAGCTCAGAGGTGAAGTTCATTTCACACACCAAGTTCCCCAAGAAGGCGCTGCTGTGGCTGACAATCAGCGAGAAGGGGATGTCAAAGCTGCTCTTCTCGGGGAAATTAATAGTACGAAATGCCTACTGGAAGTTGCGTCGTTCATCAAGAAATACCATAAGGGCGAAGATGCGGTGTTCTGGTCGGATCTGGCGTCGGCCCACTACTCGAAGCGGTTGTTGGAGGAGATGGAGCGGCTGAATATCGATGAGGTACCCAAGTCGGTGAACACGCCCAACGTCCTCCAGCTGCGTCTCAACAAGAATATCGGGGCCAACCTGAAGAGTAAGATCTACTCCAACAATTTTGTCGCGAAAACTGAGAAGGAATTGATAAATAAAACGAAGAAAGAACTCAAAAGCATGCCTACACGCATGTTTTCGTCCACCATGGCGAATGGTCCGGTTAACTGCCGGAATTTTTTTGCAAGTAGGTTTAAATAATAACCTTTTATGGGAAATTTATCAAACGCAATTATTTGTTTTTTTTATCACCAACCGAACAAGTTCATTTTTGTTAATGCAAACGTTACCTGCGATCTTTTTGCCTAGTCAGATTTCAAAATACATATTTTCATCAAAGTGTAATAGGAAACTTGTTGAGGTTGCAGAGCATCTTGACAAATCCCCGTGTCACAACCATACAGGTTGCAACGCACCTTACGTGCCCCATTAACCTTGTTCCAGAACAACATCCAATGTTGACACAGGAGCACAATCGAAGACTCACCCTGTCAGTCGCTGATTACGTAGAGCTTTGTTGTAAGACAAAACAAAATTATAACAAAGCAAAATATTCAATACGGTAGACGTGAATAGGTGAGCAAGTCAGGAGTTTTTTTTTTATTATTTCTATTATTAATGTCTCATAAAACCTAAATCTAGCTTAAATCGAGTCTTTATTAAATCTAGTGCTATAGTTATTGAATTGTTTATACAAAGATACCAGGTAATGAAACCAACAGTGAAAATGAAATTACAAACTAACCTAATTCTAAAACAAATCCCTACAGTCTAGATACATAAAAAATTCAGTAAACACGGATGGTTGTCGACAGCACGGGCAAATTGTAGCACAGAAACACTAAACGTAAGTAATCACTGTAATCACAGTAATCACTAAGGGATTTTATGATTAAGTAAGATTAAACACAATGCAACGAAATATTCTATCATTTATTAATGTTATACCGTAGGGTAGTTGCCATGATATTGGGCTAAAACAACTTAGTCTAACAAATTGTTTACTTATTTCTCGCAAGGGATTTTATAACTCTACTTCATCCCGATTTCTACAACTACGGGAAATAAAGTTACAAAACCGGAAATAATAATCATGTGTCTGTTTTTTTTTTGTGCTGGCGCAACACCCCGTTTCAACTAAACAAAGAGCATAATTTCGAAAAAATAAGCAAGCTACCCCCGTAGGATCTTTTCTTTACCTTGCGGAGTAAATTGAGATGAGTCGACATGAGTCAAGAAGATTATTTCAATGCTTTAAAATGGATCGAATATTTCAACGTTGGCTATCTTTCGATAGAAACATCTTTAAAAAATAAAACAATGAAGAATAACTTATTTTTTTGTGCAAATTTGTATTTTTGTCAACATATTATATTACTTCAGTGAAATCTAAATAACCCTGTTAAACTTTGGCTGGTTTGGCTAAATTGTTGACGTAGGACTACGTCTTTGTTTCCTATACTTGGGTTCAATTTAAAATAAACCTATTGCGACCATCACGAAAAGCTGTCTGGTTTTCAGTTTTTATATCTCAGTCGTTTCTTCAAACATTTTCATGTTTGTCCCATTCAATCGGAAATATTTCTACGCGCCGATTCAAATATTGAAAACTATTGGTATTCAACATTAAACTATTGAAAATAAAGCAAATATAAGGTGATGCCGTATAATTTCATTTTGCAGAGTAAATTTAGTAAATGCCGGGTATTTTCCCATCACAGTATTCAAATATAAGTTAGGGAGCTCTCATATTCAGCAGCGAACTATACAAAATGTGTAAACCTTCGCAAAATACTTCATCAAGTGAAATCATTATGTCTAAAAAGCTGAAACAATCGGTTATTAGACGAAAGTACACAACAGTGAATTAATTAATAATGTCTGAATTGCTTCAAATTAAATCGTTCATCTTGATAGGTTCACAATTTTGTTGATTAACGCTGAATTAATGACACATTTGAAACATAGGCCGAATAGAGGAGCTAGACTAACAGTACACTCACTTACCCTGTGTTTGCGTTTGTTAGACAACAAGTTATCTGATTTCCTTGAAGCTTCGTTCATTTTTGATGATGCTTAAGAAGCAAGTTTGGCTAAAATTTGCTTATTAAGTTTCAAACTTTCCGCAGTAGTGCTACTATTGGAATTTGTTTTTGTTAGGAAAATATATGAAAATGCATTTTTAAGGTTTTAAAATGTAATTAAAACTCGAATAAATAAGAGTGATTTTGTTTTCATTTATAAATATTTTCCTGTAAATATGCCGGTGATTTTTTTTTATGAATTTGACGCAACTGCTCTTGATCTAAGAATGAACCGAAGCCATCCAGATTGTTTCTGTTTACTCGTAAAGACTAGGTATGTACAATGTCAAAGCAATCGAATCCTATTCCATGTTTAATTAAACTCGTATACAAATACTACACGTCTACAACCTACACCTGTTCGGCATTATCTCATCGTCCTGTAACCCAAGCAACATCCGACTCGAATTCGAACAGCTTTCCGTGAAACTGTAAACAGTGCATTATTTCCACGCGATTACGAGCTTGACGTTACTTTTCTGCACGCGGTCAAATAGCTACCAGTGAAAGAGAGGAGTAAAAGGTGGAAAGATCTATTCCACCCGACTCTAGCAGCATATTTACCAAACGCGCCGCACAAATATGAGAACCCAGAGAGTCATATTAATCATCCGCTGCCACTGTTTGTAGCCATATACGGTACATGAAGTGCTCTTTTGGACCGACGGGACTCTCGATATCGTTTATCAATTTTATTGTGCATCCGTTCGGTTCAATCGGCTTATTGAATTTCACAGTCCAATGCACACACATGTTCCCACGCATCGCTCGCATCAATGTAATGTAACACTTTTTCATGAGATTGGAGCTTTTTTTCCTAACATCAAACGATACTCCACTGTTCGTCGAATCACTGTACCTTTTCCGCCGTACTGCAACCAGCTCCGAAAAATCAAGACACAACCATTTACTTCCACTTCTTCGCGAACACTAATTTCAGCAACGGCTACGGCTGCCGATAAGGAAAATCGCTTGGCCACTCAAAGACGACACACCAGAATCCTGCACCACACCGTTCCGCTTACTTGGAACACCGCACACTATCACTAGCACCACAAACGCCACGCACACACTTTCACTCACTCCTTAAGTTTGTACACAGCACAGGGTCCCAAGTATCAGCTTCCAGATTTTAACTTGGTCCTCGAGAGCCTGCTGCAAAATACAGCCTGCGACGACGAGATCTGGTCTCGTACTGAAACAGCCTCCTAGCGAGGTGGAAAACTCTTGCCTCCGACAGGATAGCCGTGGAAATTCATCCCACTCGCGAGCATATAACCATCTCGTTCTCATTCGCTTTTCCATCTCCCGATTCGTAACCGAAGAATTCCGACAAGGAAAATCCAGAATTGCTTTCACGCCACATAAAGTGCTCGTGAAAATTCATGAACCACAGTTCGTTTAACTGGAAGGTCTACAGCTTCCTTTCTAGCACTCGGTTCGGTTCAATCTAAGGCTCAGCACAATTACGCATCTCCACCAGCCGAATCCATTTATTTCATCCCGGTTCATGCGGGCCACCCTAGGTGGTATGAGGGCAGCCACTGTGTTAAATACACGAATGTACGAACGGAATGGCTGTGACTCCAACAAGTGGTGGCGCGGTGACTATACGGAATACAAGGAATCTAGAATTCTATTGTCACATCCCATTCCAACCTGCCATCATCTTTGGACAGCAGAAGCAACAGCAGCGGCATCGTTGGTCGTGCCAGTAATATCGTCATCATCACATCATCGCTTGGCATTATCCTTCGGATTTCATCCGTTATAAGAAGAAGAAAAAAGTTAAGCTCAAACATTTGATCGCACGTTGGTTCGTCACCAAAGTTTTAGATTTCAACTCAATGCTCGTGTATGGTTGGCTTCGAAGTTTTGTTGTTTTAACAGTCATCGGATCGATTTTATCTACTGATTGTTTATTTTAGTAATTTTGTTTTTTTAGTTCGTTTATATGGGAGTTTTTTGATAATCTAAATAACTTAATACCACCCCAAGTAGCACCGAAAACATAAATAGAAAGTTTATAATTTCCATGTGTCTGTAGATCTATAAAAGTGAAATTTGATTAGTTTAGTCATGTGAAGCACGATTCAAAGTAAATTTGGACGTATTCAAGTGATCATAACTCAAGAATTAAACAACAAACATGGTTGATCAAAACGTCAAAGGGTATTTACATAGCTTTCAAACGACGTGTAACAAGTTATTACATTTCACGTTTCGCACCAACTGTCGCACTTTACTTGTGATCGATGCCATCATGATCTGCACAGTCGCTGGTGACACTATAGTGAACTTATTCCACTTTAAACGCATTTGTTGTGCATTTGTCACTTCTTCACCGCATTTTCGAAGTTTTCGCTTGACAATTGCCCAATATTTTTCGATCGGTCTGAACTCAGGGCAATTCGGAGGATTAATCTTTGGCGACGAAATTAACATTGTTTGTAGCATACCATTCTAGTACCCTCTTAGAGTAGTGGAAGCTGTCTAGATACGGTCAAAACATAACGTTGATCTTGTGTTGCTGAATGAAGGGTAAAATCTGCTTTTTCAGACACTCTTTAATGTAAACCTTCGACGTGATTGTGTGAGATGTGATGAAAACCTTGGTTTTAAGGAAAAAACTGCAAATTCGTCCGGGGGTTTGTTTATAATCCATTTTGACATTTATTTCGTCATCCATTAAAACACAGCCATCAAATTTCGTCGAAATTTGTTCTCTATAAGAATCGTGCTCGCTTTTTAACCACTAAATTTTGTTTCAGAGAGCGATTGGGATATTTAATGGCACGAAAAGACTTATATCCTTCTCTTAAAAGGATGTTACGCACGGTGGAAAAGTTGTAATCGTATTTCTTTGCCAAATCACGTATGGAGACACCTGGGTTGCCTTTCAGGTACGTGAAAGGCAACCCAGGTGTCTCCATACGTGATTTGGCAAAGAAATACGAATCTAACTTTTCCACCGTGCGTAACATCCTTTTAAGAGAAGGATATAAGTCTTTTCCTGCCATTAAATATCCAAATCGCTCTCTGAAACAAAATTTAGTGGTTAGAACCTGAAATATATTTTTTATATTTTTAAGATAGGACGTGTTTGTTCATGTCTGTCTTGTTTGCATATGATGTTATACAAATGTAGAAACACAAGTATTCTGTATTTCGAGAAACAAACAAATTCAAAAACTATCAAATGCCAACAAAACTAGTCGGGTCTGTTCTGTTCGTTTTGAAATAGACCTCGTATGACCGTCCCTGTACTTGTAATAAAGACTAATAACTATTGGTAATAATACTAAAAAGTATTTAAACTGCAGAAACATTCAAGAAACTAATTCAGTATGCCAGTATGATGCTTAATTCCATGTCAGAACCATTCAAGCATGATGAGAATTAAATATTGCTGTATATAATTCCTTGTACGATCGTACATTTGCTAGAATAAGAAGTAGCTAACGCATAGTTGATAAGTTATCAAAGTATAGCAAACCTTTTCCCATACTTTTTTAATGAAATTTTATATGTTGAAACGAGTAACTTTGTCTTCTATCACGTTCATGATGGTTTACATAAATAATGGTGGTAAGGTTTAAGGGGATTCCAATGATTCCATTCCTCACATCTTAAAATGGTAGAATGGTAAGGAGACGAATCTTCTAAGCTTGAAGTTTACGGTGCAAACCTGGTTCATTGTAAGCAATCGCGGCACCCCTCGCGCGCAGAACTTCTTCATGCCCAAAACGGAATGCATGATGTACAGGGTACGGCAGAAAATAATGCGAAAATTTGTACTATTTCTTTCAAATCCCATTTTCAACAAATTCAAGCAATAATATCAACATTTTTGAGTGCATCTATCTTTATAAAGTCCTTTCAAACAAATTTATTCAATGTGTCCTCCATTTTTATTAATAACATCCTCGAGCCGACGCCAGAAGCCAGAGCATGCCCTTCGGACGTAGTCCTCCGACATTGACTGCCATGTGCGTGTTATGGTTGACTTCAGGTTTTTCATACTAGGGTGTGATGTTTTGCAGGCTCGTGCTTGAGCATATGCCCAAATCGAATAATCCAACGGCTTAAGATCTGGACTGCTAGGGGGCCACAAATTCTTCGGCCAAAACTTCATGTTATCGTTCAAACAATGTTGGGTTCGACTGGACGTGTGACACGGCGCTCCATCCTGCTGTAGGACAACGTGTTGGCTGTCTTAGAAGTTGGCCTTCACCCAGGGAAGCACTTGGTCCTTTAAAATACCGATATACACTTCGGAAGTGATTTTAACTCCAGCATCAGTGAAAACAGGCGGCATTTTCAAACCGTTGGACGCCACCAAGCCAAACATCATGATACCACTTTTTCCGGAACGTTCCCCATTTTCTGCGGTGAAATGAACCGGTCCGTGCGGCTGTTGGCCACAGCATCGATGCTGAAAAGCTTTTCGTAGGAGAACAGGATTATCATTTTTTCCTTCTTCAACAAGGAAAGCAATCTCTTGGAACGAGTCACTCGTAGTTCCTTGACCCGGTCCGTTTCACTCTGGCTCTGGTAGAGGCATGCAGGTCTTCTTTGATGATTCTCCGCATGGATTTCTCCGAAATATTGGTTTCCTTTGCAAGTCACAACGACAATCAGCAAACCACTTATGAATCGTTTGAATCGACGGAGCAGAGTCTGGAAAATACTTATCCAGCTTGGCTTTGGTTTCGGCAGCTGAATTTTTTTAACTACCAAACTATTAAACTACTAAACTATTCAAAATAACGCAAATATAAGGTGATGTCTTATTGAGAAATTTTTTTCAGAGTAAATTCACCAAACACACTGCACTTCCTAGCGCAGATTTCATATTTAAGTAACGAACGTCTCCTAGCAGCCACAAAAGTTATAAAAGGGGTCCACCTTCACATTTTACTTTAGTATTTAGGCAGTCGTGGAGCTGTGGAGTGGCTGTAGGAACGAGGAGCTGAACGAAGAAAGAAAGCCCAAGTGGAATCGCAAACTATGTTTCCCCCGTAAACTAAATCCGTCCTTCTTTAGGACGACCAAATCATTTTTCCAACTAAAGAGTTAGGTTTTTTTTTCAATTAATCATTTATTTGTACAGGCTCAATCGAATCAACTTTACAGAGCCAAATTTTCATAAATTAGAAGAAAAATTAGTAATCTCCATTTAATTCCAACTACCTTTGCTTATCTTCGACAGATACGCGTATTTCGTCTACAATGTGCAGACTTCTTCAGTGTCTCGTACTAATAACTCGACTGAAAGAAAACCTTCGCCACCTGCCGTATATATACTATTTTCTAAATACAAAACGTTTACCTATCATTATGTTGTTTATACCTATATTATTAGTTTGTTTATACCTATCTGTAGAGTCTCGCTGAAGAGGCGGTGATTTGTTAATTAATAAAGAACTAAATAACCCGGTTACATCCGACAGACGATTTATTAGAACACTTCCTCTCGCGGTGACGGTTGAAACGGTTCTCCCCAGAAGATATAAATTATGTCCCTCCTTAGTCCACGCTCTCAAAGTTCTCTCTTTCTCTCTCTCTCTTTCAATATACTATGCTAATAATCTCTCAGACGGCAATATACTATTATTGATTCTGTTTCAACTCTACATCCCTTTTCTGCTCTGATAAAAATAAAAGTATCCAAAAAGATCATAACTATCCTATACTAACAACACACTATGAGCTATACCGGGCGGGTAATTTCTTGTCACGTTTTGGACGCTTAGTATTTGCATTAGTGTCTTCTTCGTTTTGCTTCTGATTTCTCTTGGATGTCCTCGCGTTCATCTCTGCCATTGGCGATGGTACATCGTGATTAGTTCCTGAATCCGATTCGATTTCCGTGGATGAGTCGCTCATCATCAATGGTCGTGCTTGATCTACATCTAACGGTTCAGAGTTTGGATGCTTGTTTGATGTATTTTCGGATTCAGTTTTTCTTCTAATTGGCCATTTTCTTAGATGAGATACCGGGCGGCGGTAAATAACACCTTCTTCGTTCCTAACGACCACATCGTTTCCATTTCTCTTGACTACTATAAACTTTGCAAGTTTAAACTTGGGCTCGAGTTTGCCAGTTTGATAATTTTTTAACATGACTTCGTCTCCAACATTGATCTGAGACGGTTTAGCATGTCGTCGTTGATCAGCATATGCCTTTGCCTGCATCTTCTTAATTGCATCTCTGTCTCGGGCTTCTTCATCTCGACTCCAATGTGGATCGGTTCTTAGAGAAGGAGTAAATCCTTGATCGGCCTGCCAGTCATCAATTCCATTGGTGCTTTCCCTGTCACGGAATGGGGCGCCGTGTTGTATGCATATACATAGTCTCGAATGGCTTTACGCCAGTCTACATTAATGGCTTTTGCAATCCGCAGAGTACGCAAAATTCCCTGATTTTGCCGTTCTACTAGGCCATTCATTTGTGGCCAATATGGGATAGTACGGATAAGGCGAATATTTTTGCAGTTGCAGTAAGAAGAAAACTCCTCGCTGGAAAAAGGTGGTCCATTATCGCTCCGGATTGTTTCCGGGTACGTTTGTTCTTGGAAGAGAATCTCGAGAGCTTCGATCGTCTTGGTAGCACTAGTTCCCTTCATCTCAGTGACTCTGAGAAATCGACTGTAGTAATCAACAGTTACCAAAAATGTAGCGCATTCTTTTGCCGAGAAGAAGTCGATCGCAATTTCTTGCCAGGCACGTTCTGGCATTCCTTTCCGCACCATAGGTTCAGGTGGACCTTGTGAGCTAACTGCCGCACATCCTGCACATTCCTGACTATGATTACTTACATCTTGATCCATGTATGGCCACCATACTCTTTCCCTGAGGGTCCTTCGCATTGTGACCACCCCCGGATGTCCTCTATGAGCGATCACCAACGCTCTCTGTCTAAGGCTTGATGGAAGGATGATTCTTTCGTCTCTTACGACAATTCCATCTACTATCCCCAGCTCGTTAGAAAATGCTTGATATTGGTGAAGAGACGATGGCCAGTGTTGACTATGTATTGCTTTGGATACCACTTTGAGAACTTCATCTCGACTAGTCTCGTTCTTTATTTCCTGAAGAGAGATGGCCGTTGGTCCTTCACCAATGGCACACAAGTAGTGTTCAGTAGATTCGTCGAAGGGTGTATCTGTATTAGGCTGTGTGCCTAACCTTGATAGAACATCTGAAATGTTTGCCGAACCAGGGATATGCTCCACACGAAAGTCGTATGGCTGAAGCCTCAACGCCCAGCCTTCAGCTCGTGAGCAAGCACGCTTTCCTTGTTGATGTTTTCCTCCGTAGATGTACTCTAATGTCTTGTGGTCGGTAAAAATCGTAAAATGAGTACCAAACAAATATGGGTAGAATTTTTCGACGGCCCACACAACTGCCAGAGCTTCTCGCTGCGTTTGCGGGTACACCCTCTCTGTTTTTGTAAGACCTTTTGAAGCGAAACTGATGATTCTAGGGACCTGCATAGTGTTTCGCTGAGTCAACACTGCCCCTACGCCCACCGGAGAAGCATCAACGTATAGTTCTGTCTTGTCTTTTGGGTCAAAAAACCTAATCTTCGAACTGTATTTGACAATTCGTTTCGAAGATCATCAAACGCATTTTGCTGATCTTCGCCGAAATTTACAACATCCCCTCTGATGAACTGACGCAATGCTTCGGATCGCGTTGACAAATGTGGGATAAATTGTCCGACAAAATTGACAAGCCCCAAAAAGCTTCGAGTTTCTTCTTTGGTTTCCGGTCTTCTGAAATTTCGGATGGCAACAATCTTTTCATCGGATGGGCATATTCCTGCTGCGCTCACTTTAAACCCTAGAATCTCAAGTTCCATCACTCCAATCAGACATTTTGCTTTATTTAGCGTAGCATTGTTCCTTTTCAAAACGGTGAACACTTGTCGAAGTCGAGTGTCGTGTTCTTCTTTAGTACTTCCAGCTACTACAACGTCATCGATATATACAACGACCCCTTCAATGCCAGCTAACATTTCGGACATCACTCGTTGGAAAATCTCGGGAGCACAATTAATTCCAAACATTAACCGTTTGAACCTCATAAGTCCTCTGCTAGTCATAAAAGTTGTGATTCCACGGGAATCTGGATGCAGCTCAATGTGGTAGAATGCTGATGTAATGTCAAGTTTAGAAAATACAGTCGATCCTCTGAGCTTATTCAGTAATGTATCAATCATCGGAAGCGGATAATGTTCACGTTGTATTGCTTCATTTGGGTACTTCATATTTATACAAAGCCTAATGTCGTCTTTGCCCTTAGGTACTACAACCATGGGCGAAATCCACTCTGGGGTCCTATAACTGGCTCTATCACGTCACTGTTCAACATCTCCTGTATTTTACGATCTACTTTCTCTTCCATTGCTGCAGGAATCCTCAAATATGCGATTTTCCTTGATGGTACACGACTGTCAATGGACAACTTAACCTGGACGTTGGGGAATTTCGGAAAGGCTCCATTGGCAGCTTCGACGTTCTGAACCTCAAGACCAACTTTCAAAACCTTTAGATCTTCTGCTGTTCTCTTACTAAGGAGTGATTTCTTGGACCCTTCGATGACGAAAAATTCGGCATAACTTCTTGGCTTGGATTCATTTATCGAAATCCATGCTTCGAATATTGTTAATACACGCAAAGGCTCCTGAGTAGCATAGGCCAAGAAATTTCGATCACAGCGAAACCTTTTCTTAAACAGCGTCGCGTTGCTGTTGATAAGCTCACTCCAAACTTGCTCAGTGACCGTGTTGATTGCCGCTCCCGAATCGATTAAAAATATCACTGGATATTGATCGATCTTGCATGTGATCATCCCGTCGCTTTTTGATCTCATCTATGCAAATAAAAGGAAATTCAAGTGGTTTGGTTTCAATGCATTTATTAATAATGATACTGTTCGGAATTTAGCGAGACGCTACTATCCCTCAATAAGGTAACGGTTATCGTTTACAAGAAAAAAACGTTAATAATAAAACGAATTCATTTTGAGAAAACAAATAAGACATAAAAGAAATCATTCTACCTTCAGCGACTCCTCAGACGTTTGGCGACGGCGTATTGGCTCCTCATCAGTGCGGTTTTCTTCTCGTAAGACATTGGTTTCACCGCCGTTACGCTTCCAAGTGCTGCGTGCTCTGAACTGTGTTTTCCGTACTGATCTGCACTTTCTGGCGAAATGGCCTATACGGCCACAATTGTTGCAACGTGAGTTCCGAGCAATGCAACTTTCTGATCCGTTGTGATGTTTCCAAGAACCGCAGCGATCACACTCCAACCTGGCACGGTTATCTCTATTCCATGGCCGTTCACGCTCGAAAGTGCGCATTGCTGGATTCCGAGGTTTAGACTGTGACTTTTTCACCCATACCTGCTTTACTGCAGACACGCCAGCCTGTTCGGGTTCATGCTTGAACGAATATAATTTCTCCTTTTGCTTGATTAGGATTTCTCGATTGATTGCGTAGTTTGTCAGCTCGTCAAGGTCCATCACATTTTCAAGACCCTTATCCTTCACTCTGTCATCCCGAGCACCCATGGTTACTTGATGTAGAATCTCCTTCTCTTCTCTGTCCCGAAAATCACAACGGGCGGCTTGTATGCGAAGTTTGAGAATGAACTGATTAAAAGATTCATCGGTTGATTGTTTTAGCGAACGAAAAACTTCAAGTTCAACCCGCTCATTGCGCTTTCCAACAAAAAAGTTGTTTAATCGCTTAACAGCGTTATCGTACTCAGGAGTCTCTTGTGGTGCTAGGGGTATTTCTACCGGTGCTGGGTAGATCTCTCCGGACACTGGTCTTAGATTGTAATATATCCTCTGCAAACCTCGTCCACCGCGTGCAAGCATAAGGACCAGTCGATCGTGCTGCGAATCTATTTCCTTCAATTCCAAAAGAAGTTGGAAAGATCTGAGCCATTCCTCCCACTCTCGACGAAGGTCTGAAGCATCTACCGCATCGTTGAATGGCTCTAGGGGATAACTTTTATCGGAGTCCATCTGAAAAACCATTAATACGTTGTTTAATTGCTAAAGATACGTTTGTCATATTATAACGGAATACTGTGTTCGAGACTTCTCCTCATCCAAACAAACCTTAGCAGGTAAATTCTCTCCCTTCTCCCCTTTGTTTGTAATTTTTTTCTGTAGCCAACAAAAGCATCTTAATAGACTACCAATACACTAGCAATATACTGAATTCAATTGCAAGCTCGGTCTATGTATGAAACATCACTATGGTGCAGGGCATATATAAACTAGGCTAGCCTTAAACGCTTCACATTTTACACATGCCATCATCATGAATCATCCTGTAAAACGTGATACAGAATTCAAAACCACTCAACTCGATTTTCTATTCTTCTCGATTACTCTCGCTGTTGTATTCTGACCAACACAAGTGAGAAAAACTCGCATGAGCGATAGAGAATCATTGGTGTAAGTAACAGGCCTAAAGCATCTATATGCAACCAGCTTTGCTTCTCGTCACGTTTGTGTGCGCTTTAGTTCACACACACCTAATGTACGCACATTACCTTATTCATGTATATGTACAGTCCTCAATCTGTCTCCTTTTTTCACTTGCATCCCATTCTCACGGAATACGTTTTTTTTACGTATTTGCTTTGCTTTGAAGAGAGCTAACAACCCCGCATTCGCACACATGTAAGGTCGAGAACGCCATAACGATCAAGCACGAGATGGCATCAGAGGATAGATTTCTTCTTTATGTTTGCGGGTTCAGCCTTAAACCTGTCTCGCCCTCCTTTTTTTTCAAACACGTAGCAATATCGGTCTTCAGCCGGCATCTAGTCAATTTTCTTCTTTTTTTTGTGCACTTCAGGCTTTCACCGGACATGCATCTTTTCTTTGTATTGTGCGCTTCGATCATCAATCGGACTCGCATCTTTTATGCTTGTGTACGCTTCGGCTTTCAACCGGACGCGCATTTTGTTTCTCTCTTAGTGTTGTGCGCTTCGATCTTCAATCGGACTCGCATCTTTTTAGTTGTGTGCGCTTCGGTTTTCAACCGGACTCGCTTCATTTTTTTTTTGCGTGGTTTCGTCAGCTTCGGTTTAGTTTCAGTAATTGATTGATCTACCATTTTGTTTTTTTTTTATCCACGTTTTCAAAACCACACTTTTGCAACTTTTTCTAATTTACTTTGCAAAGAGGCAAGATCAATTATCACATCGAGAGAGAAAAAAAAAATCACAAGAAGGAACTTTTCCATGGCATTATTCCGTTATTCTAAAGTAGTCACAATGTATTGGTCTTCAAATGCAATATGAGGAAACAGAACAAAAAAAAAACACAGAGCCACGGATATTTTTCATTAAAACAACTCACCTCAACGATCCTACCGACTGCGCCAAATTGTAGAGTCTCGCTGAAGAGGCGGTGATTTGTTAATTAATAAAGAACTAAATAACCCGGTTACATCCGACAGACGATTTATTAGAACACTTCCTCTCGCGGTGACGGTTGAAACGGTTCTCCCCAGAAGATATAAATTATGTCCCTCCTTAGTCCACGCTCTCAAAGTTCTCTCTTTCTCTCTCTCTCTTTCAATATACTATGCTAATAATCTCTCAGACGGCAATATACTATTATTGATTCTGTTTCAACTCTACACTATCCTGAGCCAAAAACAAGTGTACTTAATATCTAACTCGCTTCTTTCTCATCTATACCTAACATACTTATTGTGTAGCAGCGGGTGCTCCGCTTCGTCGGGTTTGATGTCGTTTGGGTAGTAAGTTGAAGAGCCATGTGTAACCGTTGCCTTGGTCTTTGTTTGGTAGATTTGTGTTCTGTTGTTTGTTTATTTCTAAGCTTTCTGCGACGTCTAATTTCCAGGGTGTAGATGTAGTCCGTAATATTGTGATGTCATTCGTCGTTATGTCGTGGTTTTCCGTGAAGATGTGTTCTGCGACTGTTGATTTGAAGTTATGTGAAATTCCTTCTCGTTCTGTTTGACAGCCTTAGTTACCTCCGCTAGATGCTTCTTGAACCCTTGTTGCCAAGGTTCTCTTTGTTTGACCTACATATGTTTTGCTGCAGTGTTTACACTTGATTCTGTATACCCCTGCTCTGCCTAATGTGTCTACTGAGTCTTTGGTGGAGCCTAACATCGATGCTAATTGGTTGTGCCTACTAGAAAAACTAAGTCTAAGCCAAATTCCCTAAGTCGTGGTTTAAGCTTTTGTGTAATGTCTTTATCGAAGGGGACGGATACACGTTTTAGGGGTTCAGGTGAGTCTGAGAGGGTTGTTAGTGATTTCCTATGAAGATGTTTTTTTTTTGTTGATGAT